>JASEVX010000012.1:12118180-12375680 GCA_031761405.1 Serripes groenlandicus
CTCCGGCTACTTACATAATGGTACCAAAAGCCTGTCTGCGCGGTGCCTTGAACAAAATATGACTCTGCCAGTAAACAGTTTCAGGTAAAACAAGTGTCTGATAAATACAATCTTTACTTTTAGACGTATTTTGACGCCTCTGCAGAAAGGAGAATGCTCATGATGAACACTTTCTTCTTTTGCCACTATTTTATCAATTATAATCAATTAGGGGGTTGTCTTTGTTTTGTTTTTTAATTACATACATTTTGCCAATAGGTTTTCAAAGTTGTCTGCTGCTGATTAGCTGTAAGTGGGAAACAGTTTAAATATTGTTAATTGTTAAGTATTTGCACAAAACGTGCAAAGCATATCGCGAGATTTGTATCAAGTAGGGTTTTCTAGGAATCTGGTGCTTGATTGCTGAGTTGTTCAAATTTAGAATGATGATGTTTACCATTTTGTTTTGTTTTTAACTTTTTACAAACGTTTGACACGTCTGAAACTTCTTAATGATACATTATAGAGAATACTGTCGTAAAGAAACACGTTTTATACGTTTGGAGAAAACACTTTTGTAAATGGAGGAAATGTTCAATACAAGTAATATCTCCTCTCTCCCCAAATTCCAACTGTTTCCCAAACTTAAAAAGTCGTCTACTGCAGAAACGTTTGAAGACAAATCAGTCCTATGTGATAAATACTGATAGATTGGGGTTAAACGCTGTTTTCAACAATGTTTCAGTTGTATCACGGCGGCCAGTTCACCTACTCATATGTTTCCTAGTTTTCTCACACCAGTACCCCACACAACGTACTCACCAAGCAACTGGCTGCTTTTCCACACAGACTGTTAGCCCATTGGTGAAAGACGAATGACGCTTGTCACAGTGTCTTTTGTCAAACGTCGGAAAGAATGTTGGCCGAGCTGGGGTTCGAACTCAAAATCCCTGGATTAACAACCCGCGTCGCTACCGACTGAGCTACCGGGGCTCAGCTACGTGATAAGTAAGACGAGAAGTACGTAAACCAATGAATACCTTATAAAAAAAACGACTTCATCACATGTTTCGGAAATGACTATTTTCTTTTCAATGAACCTACCTTAAATGAGCGTTTTCTACGAAAAGATCTCAAGTTAATACGTATAATGATACAGGCTTAGATACGTGTCGACGCACAATTACCATCAGACAGTTCATATTTCATTATTGGCATTCTCATGTTTCTGAAACGCATATCTTTCTTTTCAAAGGACCTACTTTAAATATGCGTCTTCTACGAAAACAAGTACAGTTTTTACGAATGATGATAAAGGTTTAATACGCAAATTATGTGCACCGTCAAAAGACTCCATCCTTGCAAATACACATCGATCCTCAACCAAGGTTCAGATCAGCTTGTGAAGACGCTCAGTTATCGATCAGACAGTGCACGTTCAAAACAGACAATTGACGGACTTTTCGCTATATTTACGAGATGTTTCTACGGTTGATCATGATTACCAAACGTCACAGTTATAATAATAATTTATAACAGATTTTCTCGTGCCAAGGCACACGCAGTCTATTTCTACTCTAATATGAACCGCGCCAGGCGACTTGCGGCCTTATTGACACTCCGACGTGAAATCATTCTTCCGATTAATCTGAAGCCTCTTCAGCAAACGACTTTTGAAAAGTTTTTTTTACAAAAGGAGAACTTGCTCAATACAGATTTGTTGTATGTGGAAAAGGTTTAATGTCTATATCACATCTTGGTCAAAAGTGAGTTAACTGATGAGATTGTGCAGATGCATTAAGATCCAACATCGCCTGACACGGTGCACGTGTGTTTAGCCCCGTGAAAATTCGGTAACAACAGATAGATAAAATTACATAGAGATTGGGATACGTAATATGTTGATGTCCTTGGCAGGCAGGTTTGTCACTTCCCATTATACTGTCCACAACTGACGTGTCTACAGCAGACGGGTGTGAACAATGTCTGTAAATGAAACATTGCTACCTATTCAAGTTGAAATATTGTGGGAAAAGGAGAACTTACTCGTTTTGAGCAATTTCATCTTTCGACACATTGTTTTCAATTGTCGTCTGCTGCAAATGCGTCAGAAAGTGTTTGTATGTAGAAAAGGGTTAAGCCGTGATAATGTTCTAGTAATGGTCATTTTTTTAGAATGCTGATATGTGTCACTCTCGGGTCCGTTTCCTGGTCATGATTATTTAAAAAAAAATCCAACATGTTTCAATAGTCGTCTGCTGCAGATGCCTGAACTACGTCTGCATTTAAGAAAGCCTAATGCAGAAGCGTCAGAGAGCGTCTGTGTGTAGGATAGGGTTACCCTTACCTTGATATAGTCGACACATGACGTGTCTACCGCAGGCGTTATTATAAAACCTATGTACGGGAAAACAAGAGATAGTGCTCTAGATATACAAGTTCTCCTTAATACATGATGGTTTCACGTCTGTATAAAAACACGTCTTCAATGCGTCCAGATATTAACATTCAGTTTTGCCTTATATGTTTATAAGTAATCCGCCGTTGCCTAGTGGTTGAACGTCGGGGACCATCGAAGTGCTTTGGGTAAGGCACATTTCTTAGCCGAATGCTTTTTTGCCTGATCAGGGATTAGGAATATGTGAACTGTCGCCGCGATATAACTGGAATAATGTTGGAAACGGCATATAACCCCAATTAAACGACGGTTTAACGTATGTACAAAAAACACGTCTTCAATGCATCCAGATAATAACATTCAGTTTTAACTAAGGTGTTTATCGAGTTACCAAACATTAAAATACCCCTTTTTCATCCCGAATTAAAGCCGTTGAAATAATATATGGAGAACGAGTCCATTTTCTTAGATTAAAGTTATGAAAAAAGTCTTAAACTGTTGATAAATTAAACATATTATCTTCCGATATTTAACCTGAAATAGTTTTCTTTATAAAATTCCGTCCTGACAGAGTTGAGCTGAAATGTGGTGACAATTAATACGCCGATATGAATCACTCTCGGGTCCTTTCCCTGGTAATGATTATGTTCAATATTGCTCTTGTGTCAACCTGTTTCAAATGTCGTTTGCTGCAGATTTCTAAAATATAGCCTAAGGCTTTTTTTCTCGATAAGCAGCTACTAAGTACAGGTTTCAGGCTAAGATGTATTTACGAATGATGTGAAAGCTGCTCAACAAAAAACGCCTTTCTGCATTTAATTTACCCTTTATCACACATAGACCCTTTCTGGCACCTCTGCAGCAGATAACTTTTAAAAGTGTTTTGGCAAATGGAGAAAATAGCTAAAACTGAGCAATGTTTGTCACAATGTTTTCAACTCTATTCAACATTTATACGTTCTTTGCCTTAGGTTTACCGTACTGTAAGCCATATATGGTCGACGTCATCTGTCGTAGTTTTCATGTATGTTGGGATAAGTTGAATATTTAAAAACTGTTATATGTCACAGCGGTCGAGCTCCAGATCCGAGGGATGTACTTGTCCTCAAATCAAGAGGTCTTAAGTATGAATCCAGGATCTACTTGAGCTAACTCCATTCCATATGGCGATTAAACATCCATTTCCTGATCAGCATCAAGGTTTTTCACCATTTATCTGCTTCCCAAATACAACACAATTACAGCAGAACGACTTTTAATCCAATTTTGCATTTATCTACATTTCCTCCTGAACCTGAAATTCCAGTCAAACTTTACAGGAATTATCCTTTATTGGTCAGTTTTCAAAGATTTAGATTCGATGTAGATCTTTGGATGCTGTGGCTATAGAATGGTGGAAATTGGTATTAACGTCAACAATTTAAATTTTCTTCTCTGGATCTGGTTGTCTTATTTCAAAATGTGGCAGAATTGTTCCGTAAGTAACCCACTGCAAATTTATTTTTAGTTTAAATTGATTAGATGAAAAACATGGCCGCAATTGGCAGGGGCAAGCTTCCATTTTCTTTCGTCTAATTAGATAACTTTTTGTCCATCATCCGTCAGGTCGTCGGCGTCGTTCATTGTAAACGTTTAGCTTTAAACAACATCTCCTCCTTAACCAGTAAACCAATTTCATAGTAATCTTCATTTGGTGGTCTTCTTGGTCTCTTTGTCTGACTGTCTGTCTCTCTCTGTCTCTGTCTGTCTGTCTGTCTGTCTGTCTGTGTCTGTGTCTGTGTCTCTGTCTCTGTCTCTCTCTCTCTCTCTGTATCTCTGTCTCTCCCTGTCTCTCTCTATTTGTTCTGTCTTGCTATGTCCCTCCCTCTCTATGTCTCTGTCTCTCTCTCTGTCCCTCTCTTTCTCTCTCTCGCTGTCTCTCTCTATCTCTCTCTGTCTCTATCTGTCTCTCTGTCTCTCTCTGTCTCGCTCTATCTCTCTCTGTCTCTGTCTCTGTTTCTCTATATGTATGTGTGTCTCTCTCTCTCTCTCTCTCTCTCTCTCTCTCTCTCTCTCTCTCTCTCTCTCTCTCTCGCTCCCTCTCTCTCTCTCTCTCTCTCTCTCTCTCTCTCTCTCTTTTTTTATTGTGGGGTTACAATTGCGACTGACTCGATGATACCAGAATAAATGGACCAGCAGTACTGGTAACTTACCAAGGAAACACCGTGATATAACTGAAAACAATGTTGTAAGTGGCATAATGCAGCATAGCGAAAAAAGAGCGTTTGGTCGTAAAAAATGGGGGGGGGGGGCGTTTCAAAACATTCGTCAGTAATAAATTCATTTTGAATAAACAATCGAAATAATAAAGGAAATAACGATAATGTTTAATAATTAGTGTATTCAAACAAACAAATCTACTTGTCAAGGTCTCTGGTTTGTAATACTCGTTTCATTTAAAAATACGTGCCACACGGGGTACCATCACTGACAGAGAGTGGTTTTTAAAAAAAAATCTCGCGTTAATCTCGCAGTTAGTAAACAAGCAAGATGGCCGCGGCTTCGCAATTTTTACATGATTGCAGTAAATATCATATGAATTTAACATATTTAAATTCAATATCGGGTGCCTCGTCAAGTATTTATATATACATATGTTGTAAGATCAGTTTAAAAGTGTTACATTATAAATGTTGGGGACAAAAACGGTAGATGGAAGCCTTTGAAAGACATCACTGGTGCAAATTTGTTGATGATAAATTTGAATTTGATCACGTGACCTCGATCACATGGGTCTCCGAACACATGACCTGACAGGTGCTTGCAAGAGGGAATTCCACGGTATTTTTAAACGGGAAAACACGGAGCGGACGTTTTCTTAACTGCTTATTTTCTATGAAATAATGAAATAGAAGACATGTACGACCTTTTACATCCTTCCGTTACATATATATTGACATATTTTGGATTAATTTGAAAAAGCATAAAATACATCGATTTTTGACCAATATGGAGTTCAGTCCCTTTAAATAAAAGTATGTAATATCTAAAGAGACTTGAAAACATGGTGACAAAAGGAAACATTGCTCGTTTTGATCAATTTTTTCTTTTGTCGCCACTTTTTTGAAACGCCGTCTGCAGCATAGACGTCAGAAAGCGTCTATATGAGGGAAAGGGTTAATATATAGATGCATTTATGAGCCGCATATCAATTTTATTTGAATATTTTGTGCAAAATTCTGTAATTACACCTTACTGATCCTAGACCAATAAGAGAGTATTATCCCACACTCTGTAACGGTGGCCAGTTCATGTGTTTCCTGGCTTTAGGACACCAGTACTCGATACAACACCATTTCAAATAACGCCTGCCAGTTCATGTGTTTCCTGACTTTCAGACACCAGTTCTCGATATAACACCATTTCAAAAAACAGTGGCCAGTTCATGTGTTTCCTGGCTTTAGGACACCAGTACTCGATACAACACCATTTCAAATAACGCCTGCCAGTTCATGTGTTTCCTGACTTTCAGACACCAGTACTCGATATAACACCATTTCAAATAACAGTGGCCAGTTCATGTGTTTCCTAGCTTTCGGACACCAGTACTCGATACAACACCATTTCAAATAACGCCTGCCAGTTCATGTGTTTCCTGACTTTCAGACACCAGTACTCGATATAACACCATTTCAAATAATAGTGGCCAGTTCATGTGTTTCCTGGCTTTCGGACACCAGTACTCGATACAACACCATTTCAAATAACTCCTGCCAGTTCATGTGTTTCCTGGCTTTCGGACACCAGTACTCGATACAATACCATTTCAAATAACAGTGGCCAGTTCATGTGTTTCCTGGCTTTCGGACACCAGTACTCGATATAACACCATTTCAAATAACGCCTGCCAGTTCATGTGTTTCCTGGCTTTCGGACACCAGTACTCGATATAACACCATTTCAAATAACGCCTGCCAGTTTATGTGTTTCCTGGCTTTCGGACACTAGTACTCGATATAACACCATTTCAAATAACGCCTGCCAGTTCATGTGTTTCCTGACTTTCAGACACCAGTACTCGATATAACACCATTTCAAATAACGGCGGCCAGCTCATGTGTTTCCTGGATTTCGGACTCAGGTACTCGATATATAACACCATTTCCAAGCAACTGGCTACTTTTCTAAATAGGACGTTTCCCATAGGTGGGAGATGAATGACGCTGGTAACATTTACTTTTTTTCAAATGTCTGAAATAATGTTGGTCGAGCTTCGTTTTGAACTTAAAACCCTGGACCGACTGTGCTATCAGGAATCAGCCGGAATATTAATTCTGCAGTACGCCTATATATTCGAATTACAGTTTAAACTTTTTCCCAAATATAACACATCTGCAGCAGGCGACTTTTTAAAATATCTAAGCTGAAATATGGGAACTCTTTTAAATGGAAGTACAATAACTGATAATGTGTCGAAAATATAACTTGCTCGTTATGAGCAACTTCTCCGTTTGCCGCAATTTTTAAAATGTCCTCTGCTGCAGATGCTTCAAAGGCCGTCTATATGTTAAAAAGGGTTGACATTAATAGACATGCCGTTAATTGTTATTTCGTTCAGTAAATGAGGTTTTTTTTGCAAGAAATCGAATTACCGAACAATTGAGAAATATAGATTCAGATTACTCTTGGTAGCCGCTTAGATTGGTCTAAATCTATACTGTTCAATCATTGGATAATTAAGCAATGTGAAATTACAAAGCAAAACACAGAGACATATGAATTCATGTAATTGTATATTCCTGCACACAATAAGATAAACAGTTAATTGAACAAAATATACATGTAGGTTTAATATGTAATCCTTTTATCCTTTCGCTTATGAGGACGCTGCAGCAGACAGCTTTGGAATACATTGTGGTAAACTGAGACGGTTTTACGCCGTTTTCAACATTATTTCAGTTATATCACGGCGACATTTCTCTTATTCATGATCCCTGGATAAACAAACCAGTATTAGGCTAGAAAATGTGCCTTGCCCCAAGGGCACTCCACCGTGACCGTCGTACCGCGACTGGGGATCGAACCCGGGACGCCCGGTTTCAAATCCCCGACGTTAACCACTGGACCACGGCGGTTTCCTGTATATAACAAACAAGAGGGCCAACATGGTCACCTGAGTGATGGTATAGTATATCAAGGTTAATTTGATAAAGACTGTTAAAATACGATGAGAAAATTCAGAGGAGAAGAATTTAGGCATTTTTCTCCCTTTCTGATCCTGCAGCAATTAAAGCTCCCCATGAAATTTACATCTTTGAACAATTCTGAAAGGGTACCACCAAAAGGAATATTCCTGTGAGATTTGGTTGAAATTTGGAATTTTGGACAAATCCAAAGTTATCGAAAGATTGACATTTTCGACAGTTTGAAATAACGCCAAACGTTATATATAACGTTACATTTGATTGGCTGCTGCACGTTTGATCAAAACCAGGATGAGATAAACCTCTAGCCGTTGTCATATATATATATATATATATATATATGTTCAACGAACGACCAGTTTAGTTTATTTTCGCAAAAATAGTTATTCTGCACCGCTAAGGTAAACGAATTCATGACGAGCGACACGTTTAGGTACTGCTCGCCAAATAGTTAAATCTGCACGGCGAGTATAAACACAATTTTCACAATCGACCAGTTTAGTAACTGCTCGTCAAATAATTAATTTAGCAAGGCGAGGGTAAACAATTTCTTCACGAGCGACCAGTTTAGTTACTGCTCGCCAATTAGTTAATTCTGCACGGCGAGGGTAAACAATTTCATCATGAGCGACCAGTCTAGGTACTGCTCGCCAAATTCTTATTTCTGCACGTCGAGGGTAATCAATTTCATCACGAGCGACTAGTTTTAGTTACTGCTCGCCAAAATGTTAATTCTGCACGGCGAGGGTAAACAAATTCATCACGAGTAACCAGTTTAGTTACTGCTCACCAAATAGTCAATTCTGCATGACGAAGGTTGACAAACTCATCACATCAGCGAGCAGTTTAGTAACTGCTCGTCAAATAGTTAATTCTGCACGGCGAAGGTAAACAAATTCATCACGAGCGACCAGTTTTGTTACTGCTCGCCAAATAGTGAATTCTGCACGGCGAAGGTAAACATATTAATCATGAGCGACCAGTTTAGTAACTGCTCGTCAAATAGTTAATTCTGCACGGCGAAGGTAAACAAATTCATCACGAGCGACCAGTTTTGTTACTGCTCGCCAAATAGTGAATTCCGCACGGCGAAGGTAAACATATTAATCATGAGCGACCAGGTGTTTTACTGCTCACCAAATAGTAAATTTTGCACGACGGTTGTAAACAAATTCATCATGAGCGACCAGTTTTGTTACTGCTCGCCAAATAGTTAATTCTGCACGGCGAAGGTAAACATATTAATCATGAGCGACCAGTTTTGTTACTGATCGCCAAATAGTTAATTATGCACGGAGAAGATTACATATTAATCATGAGCGACCAGCTGGTTACTGCTCGCCAAATAGTTAATTATGCACGGAGAAGATAACATATTAATCATGAGCGACCAGCTGGTTAGTGCTCGCCAAATAGTGAATTCTGCACGTCGAGGGTAAACATGTTCACTATGGCGTATTACAATATATAACTGCAGATGTTTAGTATTTACAAACTTTTTTTAACAGTTTTTCTCATGACTTTTTATGTAAGCTATGAGAGTAATATACATGTATACAGTTAAATTAAGAAACTGATCTTTTTAGCTTTTGTCCCTTTTCGCCAATACTTTCACCTTGTACCTTCTGCGATTTCGATGATTTGAACAAAAAACTGTTTCAGAAAAACCATAATTTTCTAAATATATTTGAAAACGATGTGACAAAAGGAGGAATTACTAATCATGAACATTGTCGTCTGTAACCAAAATGCTATCAAAAGTCGTCTGCTGTAGATGCGTCTAACTATGTCTACTATTGAAAAGGTTTATTTGGCTAACACGATTATACCACATGTAACACGATATGGTGTTTTTCAAATATCTTCTTTCACTTGCGTTCCTGAAATCTATTTTAGATTGACTGATACTACATGCATTATAGATGCAACTGTTGCGTTCAACAATATATAGCTACAGTTGTTTAGTATTAAAAAAAATTAGTCAACCGTTTCTCTCATAAGATTTTATACAGAGATATGAAAAATATATAGTTATATCGAGAAATTATGCAGTACGCGTTTGTTAGAGTTGAAAAAAACATCGATGGAAAGGAAGAAATACTCTGTTTTAGATGTTCCTATTCAAAAATATTTCCACCTTGCGCACTTTCTTCGATTTCCACAAGATTTTATAAAATATATATCCGGACAAAAGCTAAGAAATGGGTTAGAGCACACCGTCACACCTGACTTACTTCTTTATGAGATCTGGGTATTACAGTCTTTTGTGCGTGTGTATTGAATATGAAGGACGTTATATACGTTTGTATGAAAGCTACGTTGCGAAACAATATTCCGAAAGAACGGTAACAATCATAAACATTTTTAGTTTTCATTGGAAAATGACAAATGCTTTCTATTGCTTTTTGTCTCTCATCTTTCTGGTATTAATTTGTGTGTTCTTTTATGCATATACTATTTTAAATCTTTTATTCGAACCCTCATATAATTTAACAATATGCACCGCGAGGGTAAACAATTGTGTCACGAGCGACCAGTTTACTAAAGCTCACCAAACATTAAATTCTGCACGAATTCTCCAAATACATGTACATGTAGTTAAATCTGCACGGCTAGGGTAAACAAATTCATGACGAGCAACCAGTTTAGTTACTGCTAGCCAAATAGTGAAATATGCACGGCGACGGTAACGAACTTCATCGCGAGCGACCAGTTTAGTTACTTCTCGCCAAATAGTTAATTCTGCACGGCGAGGGTGAACAAATTGATCACGAGTAACCAGTTTAAGCTGTTGATCATGGTGCTTACGTTGTCCTTCTAAATAGGTGTAACGGTTTGTTGTAAAAGAAGCACGCATCATTTGGTTGTACTTGTTCCGGTTGTTTTTAATGTGGGCTCTCTGTTGCGGGTTCAGTTCCAGCGATGCATTTTCAAGGTCTGGACGGTCTAGGCTTACGTATGCTCTTTCTTTGATCTTCTCTGGACAGTGTTTGAGATTCCGTTTTAAGAATCCTAGTACTTAAGGTGTTTCTTGGAGATGTTTTTTTATGTGTATGTTGAATTTCATATTGTCGCCCAGTTCTACGCCTAGGTATGGATGATGTTGTATCTTTTTGAGCTGTGGACTTTTCATGAAGTTGTCATATCGTCATATGACTACATATTTCTTTACGTTGAATATGAAGTGATTTGGAGTCTTTTTATCTCAAGCAAGGTTTAATGCCCATTATAATTCACAGCATGTTTGATAAAGATTGGATAATAACTGTTGCAGTTACGAAACGGACAATGCATATTTGGACAAATTTAAAATAGTTCAAGGGCCATAATCCAAAATTGCTTTTGGCGATTTGGCTGGTTATCGAAATTGATCCAAAGATTGTGCCATTAATCATGTTTACCGAGTTTAGTGAAGATCGTGTTAAAACTATTTTACTTAGAGAGCAAATTGTGTTAATTTGGCAAATTTTGGATAATTCAAGGGCCATAATCAAAGTGCGAATTGGCTAGTTGTCGAACGAACTTGGCTTATAGGACACTCTGCCCATCAAAATGTTCAACAAGTTTGGTGAAGATCGGATACAAAGGGTTCAATTGATAGATTGATTGATTGATTGGGGTTTAAGTCCGTTTTCAACAAATTGTAATTCATATCACGGCGGCAAGTTCACCTACTCATATATTTCGTGGCTTTCTCACTCCAGTACTTCATACACTATTCTTTCCAAGCGACTGGCTGCTTTTCCACATAGACTGATAGTCCGTTAGTGGAAGACGAATGACGCTTGTCACAATGACTTGTCAAACGTCGGAATGAATGTTGGCCGAGCTGGGGATCGAACTCACAACCACTTGATTGATAGCCCGCGTCACTACCGACTGAGCTACCGGGATAGAAGTTAGAACTTATAGAGCGGATAAATATAAGTTGGCAATTTGTTTAATATTTTAGGACCATAATCCAAAAGTGTTTACGGCAATTTAGCTGGTTATCGAACTTGACATAGATATTATGTCCACAAAAATGTATACATTTTGATAATTCAAGGGTCATAGTCCTAAAGTGCCTTGAGCGATTTTGCTAGCTATCGAATTTGGTCTAGATTTTTGGCCTCAACAAGTTTTGTGCTGATCGAAATGAAAATTGTTTAGAAAGCGGACAACTGATGTACGCCGCCCGCCGTACGTGTTCCTATAAAACGGACAGTATACATACAGGCGTATACAAAGTTAGATACATTATAATCTACACTGGGTTTCGTTGTTTCAGTTGTTTAGTGTTGTAAGTATTGACACATTGTATTTAACCGTTTATGCAGGGCTATTAGAATAATATACATATAGTTATATTGAGAAATTTTGAAGTATGTATTTGATACAGAGTTGAAAACATCTGTGGAAAGGAAGAAACTGCTCTTTCTCCGATTTCCAAATAATTCATAAAAGGAATCCGCCGTGGTCGAGTGGTTAGCGTCAGGGATTTGAAACCCAGTCTACGGTGGGAAAGGGTTAATTTGGCTTGCATGATTAAACCACATGTAACACGATAAAGCGATTTTAAGTTTACTGATACTACATGCAGTATAGATACAACTGTCGCATGTTACACTAAATAGGTACAGTTGTTTAGTATTAACCTTTTCTCTCATAAGATTTTTATGCAGAACTATGAAAAACATATTGTTATACCTAGAAGGTATGCAGTATGCGCTTGTTAGAGTTGAACAAAAACATCGTTTGAAAAGAAGAAAACTACTCTGTTTTAGGTATTCCTTTTCCTAATCAAAAATATTTTCACCTTGCACACTTTCTTCGATTTCGACAAGATTTGATAAAATATGTATCCGGACAATACGGGTTAGAGCACAGTCTTCTTGGTGAGATCAGGGTAAACTTTACAGTCTTTTCTTAATATATATGCGTATTGAATAGAAAGGACATTATATACATGAAAGCTACTTTGTTAAAAAATATTCCGAAAGAACGCCAAAAATAAACATTTATAGTTTTCATTTGAACAAGACAACTGCTTTCTATTGTTGTTTTGTCTCTCATGTTTTCTGGTATTAATTAGGGCATTATTTGTTAAATCTACACATTTGTTAAAGCTCTGTCTGAGTATAGCAACTAGTGAAATAACGTTTATTTCTGTGTATGTGCACTCAATATGTTCTACATGTTTACCAGAACCAATAACATCCCCTTTCAAAACTACAGTTATCATTCAAACCAACACAAGCTCCTTTCTCCGCATTGTTGAATTTCTGATTAACTACATCAATTATTAACTCTTTCAATAAACCAATACTTGCTTCCTTCTCATCAATGTTAAAATGCATTACCCGTAATGTTCGAATCAACAATTGCTTCCTTTTCCTCATTCTTTTTGCTATGATTGTGTATACCTGATGTATTACCAGCTACATGCCACTTTTATACAATATCTGTTATTATATCGTTTATATCAGTACTAATTCCATTTTCCCCGGGGACGAGCCCAGTAGCTCAATCGGTAATGACGCGGTCTTTATGTAACAAAGTAGCAACTCAATAATACATTATAGCTTGTTTATTACGAGAAGTACAATATCCCAAAACCCCTAGTTGTTGTTCACCCAACAACATGTCTGCTCCTGCTCACGTCACCAGAGTGACTGGTCTGATGTGCATAAGTCACCCGAGAGAGTAACTGCTCTACTCTGCTAAGTAACCTGAGAGTAACTGACTTGATATGAAAACAGTCCAGTATATATACAATCTCCCAACTGCCTTAGGGAAGTTGGTCTATTAACTATTGGTCAGATGTCAAACCTTGTAGACTGATCAATTACTCCTGTCAAAAGGAACAATGAAGTTATAGAAGCATAACCGAGTCACATAGAAAGATGGTTGATTAAGCTAACCGTGTCATAGATAAAGATGGTTGATTACATCTTCACACCTTTCCATGTCGATAATATAAAGAATTTTACATAGGAATTCTTTAGAAAGATCTAAGACCTTGCAGTGACAACCTGTCCTTAATAAGAACATATACAAGTATTTTGAATTAATAAATGGTTATGTAGATAACCGAAAACAATAGTCATTCACTTATTCAAGTGAATTGAGTATTTGCAATTTAAAAGAAACAATTACATGAACACTGTATTAACATAGTTGTACTGAATAAGTAGGAATTGATAATGTAGAAATGAACGTGAAATAGTCAATACAACAAGGTAACAATATAAATATTTTTCCAAACAGTACAATGATTAACATCGATAAAACAGTCTTGTATTTCTTAGCACTTCGTAGTATCCAGAGTAATTTGAACTCATGTGGAATTATTGTTATTTACGGCGAATCATCAGTAGAAGTAGTAACATCAGTAGTTGTAGTAGTATCAGAAATAGTTGTAGTTCAGTTGTAGTTGTAGTACCAGACACAGTTGTAGTTGTAGTATCAGAAATAGTTGTGGTTGTAGTCCTTTTATGACGAAGTCCACACAATATGTTTATCATAGGGTTGATTGAAATGTTGTTATTCATTCAGTAGATTAGTAGTAATAACAGTCTAAAAGGTAGTATCACGGTATAAGTCCAGCATATAAGGAGTTAGAATTATTGTCATTTTCTCAAAGTTGAAAATGAGATCCTTATGGTTGAAATTATGTTATTCTTCAGTGGCATATGTTCATCTGTGTAGTAGTGCCTTTGAATACATGTGTATAATGGAAACATCATGGAATGGAACTCTAGGTTAGATGGGCTCTTCCGACAAAAGAGAAATTTCTCCGGAACAATCTTAATGGCTGCTTCATTGGCCTTCTGCGAGGTAGCAGTGAATCTTACACTCGAATCAATGCTCTTAGCTGACTCTTAGCAAGATGTAATAGCATGTCTTATTCTTGAATTAACAGAATGAATTAATAGTGATGCCTCGGAAATGTGCAAAAGAATAAATATATGTGTCAATTGATACTTGTAGTTAGCAGTTTGTCATAGACATTATAACGGATGCAATTAAATATGATATATCAACAATAACACGCTTAAACCAATAACAAACTTGAAAAACGATAAAAAATGGCCGTTATATTATATATACAGGTATACCTTTCCTACATTATAATTGTAATTCGATTCCCTCTCATACTAGAGACGTTTGGAATTTTCTTTCATATGCTAGATTAAGTGAAATTCTTACATTAGCATTTATTACACAACAATTTTCTTGGAACCATTATAGGCAAGAATACATTTATTTATTTAACTCTTATTTACGCATAAATAACTTTAAATCTTGTTATAAAAACCGCGTTTCCATTTTACGTGTGAATAACCATCACAATATTATATATTAGCTAGAACGCTTATAATATTTATCTTCTAATTAACTGATTTACCTTAATTAATGGGTATAAACCAAATTCTCCCTCTTACAATATTATATAATTAGCTAGTACGCTTTATAATATGAACTCCTAATTAGGTAACTGATTTACCTTAATTCTTGCTTAAATCTTAATTAACACCTGTCAATCTCCATGTCGCTTAACGGAGCTGACAAGGACTCATCATCAAACATAGACAATTGATCGGGAATATTTGATTGGATTGTTTGATCACTAACAACTGACATATCACTCTCATTTTGTATGTCTGTACCGTGAATACGCTCGTATTCTAAACGCCTAAGACGTGCTTGTAACTTACTTAGTGGAATATTATCTTCACTTTCTTGACTGGTTGAGGACTCAGAACTATTTTTATGTTTGTTAATTACCTTTGTCATTTTAACTTTACGTTTTGGAATTAAATCTTGATTATCTGAATCTGTATTATCATCAGAGCTCTCTGAAACAATTTCAGGAGGAATAACATATCTGCAGTTTCGAATAGGTCTTGGATTTATAGTTTTAGTGGAAGGAAGAATCCATTCGTCAATTTCTGCCTTTCTAACTTGATCAACATTGCATTTGATTATCTTGTTATCTAATTGATTTTTAAGTATTAATTGCTTTGAACCATCGAATTCGATTACTCGGTAGTATGGAATCCATTGAGGAGATGTCTTAGAAGTGCGTTGGAAATTTTTGTAATAGACCGGGTCATTTACATTGAATTCTACTTGTTGGGCTTTCCTATTGGCATATTTGTTACGCCTTCTTCTTGATTTAGTGATTTGCTTGAATACATCACAGTAAATTTCGTGATTTCTTTGTAGTAATTCTTTATGGAATTCATTGCCAACATAAGGTAACCTTTTTCCTAACAGTGAATCAATAGGTAGTACTGGGTCTCGACCAAATACTATGAAAAATGGGCTATGTCCAGCCGATTCTGATGGATTAAATCTGATGCCAGCAAGGGCTTGTTCTAGTACAATATCGAAATCCATCGGATTATCCCTAGTAAGCTTACATAGAATGGCATTTAAACTTTTATGTGAACGTTCATTTTTTCCATTAGCCTGGGGGTTATAAGTGACAGTTCTACGATGTTTGATATTTAATTCCTGCATAACATCTTTGAACATTTTAGAGGTGAAAACGGACCCGTTGTCTGTCAATATTGATAAAGGAGAGCCATATTTCCAGAATATCTTTTCGAAAAATGCGTTAATTACGTCTTCTGTAGTCGCCGTAGGTGACGCTACTATTTCAGGATAACCAGAAAGTTCATCCATAAATACTATCATATATTTGCTATTTGAAGCTGTGGGAGCCATCGGTCCGACTATATCACATGAAATGTCAGAAAAAGGGTAGCTTGGTATTATCTGATCTTGTAAAGGTGATTTTATGGTTTTAAGATTGACAGTTTGACAGGCTATGCATTTCTTTACAAATGTGTAAATATCCTTGAAGAGATTGGGCCAGTAATATGCTTTTCGTACGGCATTAAACATCCTATTCACACCAGGGTGTCCTATATTATGATATGCAATTAAAACCATTTCTCTTAATTGACTAGGAACATATATTCTTGGGCAAGGGTAAATATCCTTATCTGACAAGTAATGTAAAATGTCCTGAATCATAATAAATCTCCTATTTTCAGATTTAGTTAAAGAGTTTGTCTGTACTCGTTTTATCAATTTCTTGAGATCTAAATCTAATTCCTGTTCTTTTTTCATATCTATAGTAACTAAATTTTCTGGGGTAGTAATTGGTATAGTTTCTGGTGCTTCATATGATTTTTTTAATTCATCATGATTAATTGCTTGGCTATTAATAACATTAATCGTAGTTCCTTTATTATGTTCTGTCATAATATCAGTGTCTGAATCAAAAGTCGATCCTTTAACTTGTCTTGATAAAAAGTCAGCTACTACATTAGTTTTTCCAGGTACGTATTCAATTGAACAGTCATAACATGAAATTTCTAATGCAAATCTTTGTAGAAGTTTATTATCGAAATTTGAGGATAACAAATAAGTTAGAGGTTTGTGGTCTGTTTTAATTACAAATTTTGATCCCTGCAAGTAACAATCAAGTCTTTTTAGGCTATAGGTAATTGCAAGAGTTTCCTTTAAAATTGTGGAATATTTCCTTTGCGTTCTCGATAAAGCATGACTAAGGAAGAATATCGGTAGTTCATCTCCCTTTTTTCCTGTTAAATTTTGCATCAAAACTGCGCCTATGGCATAATCACTTGCGTCTGTATATAATATGTAAGGTTTATTTATGTCTGGGTGACGTAACAGTGGTAATTTTTCTAATTGAGTGATTAAATTCTCAAAACTGTTTTGACATTCAATAGACCATTCGAATTTAACATTCTTTTTAGTTAATCTTACCAATGGGAGGCTAATTTCAGCAAAGTTTTGAATGAATTTCCTATAAAATCCGACAAAACCTAAAAATGATCGTACATCCTTAACATTCTGTGGAGTTTTAATTTGTCTAAGAGCTTTAATTTTATCAGCCTTAGGTCGAATACCTTCTGCTGATATTTCATGTCCAAGGTAATTGGTTTTATCTTTAACAAATTCGCACTTTTTAAGTTTAAGCTTAAGACAATTAGCTCTCAGTCGCCTAAATATTTCTTCTATGTGACGGAAATGTTCTTCAAGAGTCTTAGAGTATATAAGGAAATCGTCTAAATAAACGAAAGCAAATTCTTCACATCCTTTAATAACAGAGGACATGATTGATTGGAACTTTCCAGCAGAAATATTTAAACCTTGTGGTAAAACTGTCCACTCAAAAAACTGTTTTATCGATGTTAATCATTGTACTGTTTGGAAAAATATTTATATTGTTACCTTGTTGTATTGACTATTTCACGTTCATTTCTACATTATCAATTCCTACTTATTCAGTACAACTATGTTAATACAGTGTTCATGTAATTGTTTCTTTTAAATTGCAAATACTCAATTCACTTGAATAAGTGAATGACTATTGTTTTCGGTTATCTACATAACCATTTATTAATTCAAAATACTTGTATATGTTCTTATTAAGGACAGGTTGTCACTGCAAGGTCTTAGATCTTTCTAAAGAATTCCTATTTAAAATTCTTTATATTATCGACATGGAAAGGTGTGAAGATGTAATCAACCATCTTTATCTATGACACGGTTAGCTTAATCAACCATCTTTCTATGTGACTCGGTTATGCTTCTATAAGAGTCTTAGAGTATATAAGGAAATCGTCTAAATAAACAAAAACAAATTCTTCACATCCTTTAATAACAGAGGACATGATTGATTGGAACTTTCCAGCTGAAATATTTAAACCTTGTGGTAAAACTGTCCACTCAAAAAATCCAAATGGAGTGGAAAATGCAGTTTTTTTCTGATCTGATTCTTTAATTGGTATTTGGTGATACGAATTCGAAAGATCTAGACAAGTAAAATATTTTGCTCCATTTAAGGACGCTAAGATGTCTTCGATACGAGGCAGTGGATAAGCCGTAGTCTTAATAATCTGGTTTGTTTTTCTGAAATCAATTACAAGACGCTTAGTGCCGTCTTTTTTGTTCACCAGAATACAAGGATTATTAAATTCTGAGTGTGAATGACGTATGATATTTGCCTTGAGCATTTTATTAATTTTTTGTTTAAAATTTTCTCTTTCGCTGAATGGAATTCGATAAGGTTTTTGCCTAATCACTTGATCTGTTTTGGTCTCTATAGCAACAGAGCCATATGGATACCTTCCTAGATCAAATTCATTTTTTGAAAATACATCATCATAACTTGAAATTAATGTATTTAACCTGTCTTTATGTATATTTGGAACATTAACATTTTCATTAACCGACTCGACTGAAGAGATATTATGCGATGAACTCGGCGGTACTTGCGGCCGATCTATTAATGAAATGTCATGATCCTTATCTATTTGATGTAATTTACCCACAACGCATCCGCGATGAAGTGATATAGTCTTGTTTGACAGGTTTGTTATTATAATTGGTACCCTACGATAATTAGAAAGTGTCACTAAAACATTTGAAAGCTTTAGATGTGGTTCTGTATCAAGGTAACAATTTTCTATACTAGAAATTTCATAAGTTCCTTCATTAGAAATACTGGGATTTTGTTTTAGTTTTCCTGGCAATTTGTACGTAGTCATAGGTTTTAATTGTACTGTTTTGGTTAGTCGCACAATAGAGGCTATACAACGATCGTCTTGCATAGAGACATAAGTATCTTTAATTTTTATGCAATTTAAATCAAAATATATTCGACAGGAATTTGCCGATAAGAAATCTTTGCCTATAATTGCATTTCTAGAAAGATTATCAACTATAATGAATGTATGGTTGATCATTAGTGAATTAATTTTGACATCTAAATTGGCAGTTCCTAACACCCTTATTGCATCGCCAGAGGCAGATTGAAGTGAAATTGTTGATTTTTCTAAGTTAACTGATTTGAAAGTTTTAAAAATGCGTTTGTGAATTAGAGAGAAGGATGCTCCTGTATCGATTAAAAATCTCAGAGGGGTATTACCTATCTTGAAAACACATGAATTTGGTATTTCTTTATTATCTAAATGAGAATTAAACGCATTATTTCCTATTTTTCCTGCGTCTGAGGCTCCGAGGCAAACACGAGGTTTCCGATATTTTGGAACAAAGGGTTGTAAAGGGTTTAAACGTAAGTATTCGACACATATTGCACGTATATGACCTTTACGCCCACAAAACAAACACTGAATTTGTGTGTTTTGTCTTTTATAGTTTAAACTAGTATGTTGCCTATCAAATTTGTACTTTACTGAATTTATTTGTCCACGCCTTTTCCTACAATAATTATATTCATGTCCTGAAATCTTACAAAAAGTGCAAAAGCTTGCACTGCGTAAATGGTCAATTTCCACATTTCTATGTTCATTATTAGAATTACGCGAAGACTGAAAATCCCTATTTCTAAGTTGACAGCGTTTTTGAATTGATATCTCATTTGCAGCTAATTCTACGGCTTGCTGAAATTTAATTGGATTAGCTCTGATCAAAGTCTGTCTCAAATTTTCATTATATAAACCGTTAATGAAAATACCAACAGTTTGGTGGTCAATTAAAGACGTACATTGTTCAAAACCTTTGTAAGATTCGTCACGCAAACTCAAAATTCTTTCCGCAAATGCGTGTATGTTTTCTGATTCGAATTGCGTAATATTGCTTAACTTTGAAAACTGAATATGACTGTCTGTTATCTCTGAAAACCGTTCATATAGTGCTGTCTTTAATTGCTGCCAATTAGGTTTAGGAGTAACTGTTGTAGTCAAAAGTCGCAAATGTAATCAGAAACGTAACCTGTACTATATTTAAATGCCAAAAGTGGTGTCTTAGTTTCATTTAAGTTATTTATTAAAGCGCATTTTTCGATTGACTTGATCCATATCTTAAACTTTGAAGTATCTCCATCGAAAACTAGTATATCATTTGACTTATTTAAACTATAATTTGTTAGTTGTTCTGTTAAATTTAGAAAAGACAATGCTAATTCACCATCTGCCATATGTCAGCCTGAAACAAATTTCAAAGTGTATAAATGATTCACTCACCCGTTGCATCATAATGTATAGTGGTAGTAGTTCTCCAGATCCTGGTCACGGCACCAATTAAATGTTATGTAACAAAGTAGCAACTCAATAATACATTATAGCTTGTTTATTACGAGAAGTACAATATCCCAAAACCCATAGTTGTCGCTCTTCCAGCAACATGACTGCTCAGCTAAACGTCACCAGCCTGACTGATATGCATAAGTCACCCGAGAGAGTAACTGCTCTACTCTGCTAAGTAACCTGAGAGTAACTGCTCTACTCTGCTAAGTAACCTGAGAGTAACTGACTTGATATGAAAACAGTCCAGTATATATACAATCTCCCAACTGCCTTAGGGAAGTTGGTCTATTAACTATTGGTCAGATGTCAAACCTTGTAGACTGATCAATTACTCCTGTCAAAAGGAACAATGAAGTTATAGAAGCATAACCGAGTCACATAGAAAGATGGTTGATTAAGCTAACCGTGTCATAGATAAAGATGGTTGATTACATCTTCACAATATCGACCCTAGCTCAGCAAACATTCTTTCCGATGTTTGACAAAAATCACTGTAACTAGCGTCATTCTGCTTTAACCAATACGATAGCAGTTTATGTGAAAAAGCAGCCAGTTGCTTGGAAAGTATGTTGTGTGGAGTGTGAGAAAACCAGGAATTATATGAGTAGGTGAACTGGCCACCGTGATATGACTGAACATTTGTTGAAAACGGCGTTAAACCCCAATCAATCAAATCCTTTTCCGCGGTACGTTATTGAAGTAGAAAAAGTTTTGTATTTTAGTTACGCTTATAATTGTTATTACAGTTGGTATTTGCTGGTACTCGACGGTACAACGTATAGCTGAGTACCTTTGTCCTCACGGAGGGAAGCTACAAAACCGGTTTTGTAGCCGCACGGGATGTATGTGCGATAGCTATTTATAGCTTGGGCGTTTCGAGAACTCACTTCTAGCGAGACAATCGACAGAGGCAGTCGCATTTCTAAGATTTAAAATTAGATATTTCTTGGTTATATAACATGTTAGAATTTTGAAATCGAAATGATATCTTTTTTTATATATTATTTGATAAGGGAATAATGTATTTATATTTATTTCTGTTTGGAAATCTTTGTTAGATAGTATTCCTATTTCAGGTATGATTAATAAGTTAAAAGAGAAAACTTAATTTCAATACATATGAGTATACTCATACATTATTAAATGATATCTTAAGGATTAATACTGCAAATGAGGTTCGACATTTCATGGTATGACATTTGACAAATGGACACAGGTTTCCAGAGTTTTTTACTATTAGTTTTATCTCTGGTTGTTCCTGGGCGAGTCAGCCATACGCAGTAACTAATGACTGAGTACCGGTACAAACATGTATTTCTTTTACATTTCTGTAATGTATTTATTACAAACATATGCCTGTTATATATATGTACATTGTATATATGTGTGTCGACTGCCAATACATGCGTCTCTCTGTACGCACAACATAGAGTAGTGTTCTTGTTTTGTTTTGAGCGAACTAAGTAAGGACGTAAAATTGACCAATTAAAGCTACGTGTGTATCATGTTACATAGTTGATAACATTCAGAAGGGTGTAAGTCGATTATAATTTCAGTTCTATTAAGATTTTCATAGGATATACACGTACAGATATATATTATATTCGAAGTCTAGAGTACACCTCGGAGTTTAGCGCAGACTTGTTTGGAGAGACAGCTTGTTAAAGCATTTTCTCTGGGTGTTTTGTCTGTGATGTTGAACTATTCAGATACTTATAGATATGTCTTGGAAATGTGTTGATCAACGCAAAAGAAAAATATATTAGATTGTAGGTCTTGAAACTTAATTATATTACGACTGTTTAGATACTATAATTATAAGTAAATGCACTCTATATCTGACGCGTCTCGTTTTTTGGAAATTATATAGTGTTTATTGTTAATTGTGGTATAAATAGAAACCTACTAGAGAAAAGGGAATCATTATTTCATAGTATAGAGAAGACTGTTATAGGATACGAGGAACCAGTTAACTAACATAAGATGGAACACTTGTATTTTGTTTGAAAGCTGAATGTTTTTATACCCCCAAAAACCAAAGTTTTTTTTTGTTGGGGGGGGGGGGGGGCGGTATATAGGAGATACTGTGTCGAGCTGTCGGTCGGTTCGAAGCCATATTTAGTCCGGCTTATTCTTACAAACCACTGAGTGGAATTCACTAACATTTTACATGAAGCTTCTATACTAAGAGGTGATGTGCATACCCTAAAGGTATTAAAAGTGCATGTTATTTTACAGAGTTATGGCCCTTTTACTTATTTAGTTGTTGGTCGGTCGTAAGCCATATTTTGTCCGGCCTATTTCTTACAAACCATTGGGTGGAATTCAATACAATTTTACATGAAGCGTATATACCAAGAGGAGATTTGCATATTATAAAGGTCTTACAATTGCATGTTATTTTACAGAGTTATGGCCCTTTCGATGGGCGGTCGGAAGCCATATTTTGAGTCAATGTGCTGTTTTGGGGGTATTTATCATCTTCAGTGATAGTTTTAGTTTTTATAAACTTGAGTATCCTCTGTCTGATTTGTAATGCTTCTATTATTGATCCACCTGTGAGTTTGTTTGTGCTTTCTTGGTAGTTTTAGGAACGACCTTTAATAAGATATAGGTTTCTGGTTTGTTGGATTTGTTTCGAAAGATCCATAGCGGATAATTATATAATAGTCGCCAATTGAAAATGAATTGCTTCCTTCTGCTTCTCACTGACCTAACATCTAGGACAAGCGTTACTCAGATAAGTAAGAGTCTGGGCTAACGATGGATAGAGGGTAATTAGCATTCACTGTTTATTATTTGAATTCACTACGAACATGTCTAATATAGGTGAATTACATTCCTTTCTATATCAGATATATCAATGATTTTAATCAATTATTCGTATTCAGGTTTAGGTGCTATAATCACGTCTACGAATATCGCGGGTTTATGATTGTTCCTTTAATTCTTTTTCGACAATATCAAGATTGTTTGTAAGATAATTATAATCCCTGCATGCCCTTAGCTCTACCGAACAAAGAAATCGGTTGCTTAATGCTGATGACCTAAAATATATATAAAACAAACAAAATATTTGGCTTTATGTTTGTGGAAGTTCTGTATTTGAAAATATGATGTTTCAAAACTTATTACTAATATATTTTATTACAAAAAAAAATATGGAAGACTTTATAAGGACAAAACATAAAACATTTTGATATTAATCAAGCTCCATGCGTGCTCCTTGGAAAATTAACCAGTACTCGTATCATTTGTTTGAAATCTCCAAGGCAGAATCCACTCATCTCGGAAATCAAACCCGAGCCATTTTGTACGATAGGTCGACACTCGACCACTGCAACACTGTCTTCCACACTGTCATAACTTTTGAATTAACCAGTACTCGTATCATTTGTTTGAAATCTCCAAGGCAGAATCCACTCATCTCGGGAATCAAACCCGAGTCATTTTGTACGATAGGTCGACACTCGTCCACTGCAACACTGTCTTCCACACTGTCATAACTTTTGAAGCCCACTTAGATTTAGTTGTCTTATATTACTTTAAATAATAACACTACTTTGTCTGTACGTTGAACTCACTTTAGTTGTCTATTAATCATTTAAGAAATAACCTCAAGTTGTCTGTCCTTTGAACCCACTTAAGATGTCTATTATTCATTCAACAGATAACCTCAATTTGTTTGCTCTTTTCAGCTCACTTAAGCTGTCTGTTATTCTCTTTTGTAGCCAATACATTTTCTGAAAAATTAATACATTCAAATCATTTTATCAATCTGTCAATAACAAAACAATTAAATTGACATTACGATCAAAATATTTGCATATTGCAACCATCATTTACTAAATTTTAATACGATAATGGGACTTTCTTTTAATAGTTTACACATCGATAATTTACTGAAATTTGCCCAGACTTATAATTACAGTTCTTACCGTAAAATGTCATTTACGACCTGTGGTGCAGACGATCGCGGGTTCAATTCCCGGTCGGGTCATACCAAATACTTCAGAAATGGTAGTAATGGCATCCTTGGCACTCAGGAGTGTGGGGATAGCATAACGACTGACTCGCTGGTGTGATGATAAATTGACCAGTAATACTTGTTACGTTCCAATTAAAGGCTGTGATATAATTGAAAAACTGTTGACAGTGGCGTTTAAAGATTTACAAACAGGATAATTATTGAAAAACAGGAGAGGACGCAGCCTTGGACTGTTTGTGACCATAATGATAATATAATTAATGTGAACTAGTTAATGGGAACAGGTACAAGTCACTATAACCGGACAGTGTTCTGTACTTGTCAATGGGAAAAGGTTTAACTAAGTAAATCCAAACATTGTTCTGTTCTCGTCAATGGGAACAGGTACAAATCAGTTTATCCAAACAGTGTTCTAAACCCGTCTATAGGAAATGATACAAGTCAGTATATCCGAACAGTGTTCTAAACCCGTATATAGGAAATGATACAAGTCAGTATATCCGAACAGTGTTCTAAACCCATCTATAGGAAATGATACAAGTCAGTATATCCAAACAGTGTTCTAAACCCGTCTATAGGAAAAGGTACAAGTCAGTATATCCAAACAGTGTTCTAAACCTGTCTATAGGAAATGATACAAGTCAGTATATCCGAACAGTGTTCTAAACCCGTCTATAGGAAAAGATTACAAGTCAGTATATCCGAACAGTGTTCTAAACCCGTCTATAGGAAATGATACAAGTCAGTATATCCGAACAGTCTTCTAAACCCGTCAATAGGAAATGATACAAGTCAGTATATTCAAACATTGTTCAAAACTTGTCAATAGGAAAAGGTACAAGTCGGTATATCCGAACATTGTTCTAAACCCGTCTATACGAAGAATAACAAGTCAGTATATCCGAACATTGTAGGATCTGATGACCTTTTTCGTCTGCTCCGTCTATCAGAATCGACTCAAGCTGACGGAAACTTCTGAATAGCTTATGTAAGTAATATGTGAAAAGTTTGGATCTTGATCAGACTGTGGATGTATATGCTAATCTGGATATACCGTTTACAAAATCCCACTTGCACCTTTCTCCATTGATGTGCTAATATGGCCTAACCTATGCATGCATCCCGGTGACGTATTCAAAATTGCACACACAATAGTATTTTATTGAGTAAATAAGAACGATGTCGTAAAAGATACAAGTGTATGCAATAGTATATAGGCAAATTCAACCGTTATAGACGGGATCATGTCAAGCAAAATATTTTTCATCTATTTCTGAATACCCTTTCCTTGATAAGAAGGCTTTTTGAGGCTTTTTGAGCAAATGGCCTTTGAAATATTTTATGGCGCACGGAGCAACTGCTAATAACGAGTAACTTCCCCATTTGAATATTTGTTTTGACGAGCCCGAGTAGCTCAGTCGGTAGTCAATACATGTTGAATAAAAAACTAGCGACGATCGTTATTCGTCTTCAACCAATGGGCTAACAGTCTATGTATAAAACCAGCCATTTGCATGAGGAGTACTGGTAAGATGATAACACAAGAAAACATATGGATAGGTGAACTTGCCGCCGTGATAAGACTGGAAAAATATTTAAAAAATGCGCTTATCTCCAACCAAACAATCAAGTATATGTTTGTTCTTTCATCTAAAAACGTTAATCAAAATTGTGTTTTCATAGTCGTCTGCTGTAGATTTGTGATATATATATATATATATATGAGTACCAATCATGCGTTTGCTGTTAGTTAGCATGAAATTAACTGAAATACTCTTGAAACTATTTAATCTCAGATACAGTACATTACTAGTAAATTAATTATTTTTTTGGAACGAGAAAAACTCATTTTATGATAAGGTCAAATTAGTTATATTTCTCATTTCATATCTGGAACATAGTTGAAACTTTTATGAAGATCAGAAACCATCCATTGCCAGTTCCAGTAGACAGTCAGGTTCCACAGAAAGAAATTTATCCACCGTCTGAGCTATATATAGTAACACGACTTCTTCATCAAAACATGACTCCATGTGACGTCCGTAAGCCCCATCGATTGCGATTCGACTTCAGATCAAGCGAGACACCATCACAACTCTAAACCGTACTCCATCGTAGAAGTCTAGATCATTCATCTGATCTATAAATAAATAGGCAACGTATGGACGACGGACATGAGAAACCTTTATATTGTGATAAATGTTTGTCAGAATACATCTGCATGCGGGTAACAGCTATATCCATTTGCTTTGACTGTGAACAATATCTTTGTTCTGGTTGTGCAAATATAGGTCACTCGGGACATTTGGTATATTCCATTGATGAAAATGACAGTCCTGCAAGAAGAAATTCGTTTTGTACACAAATGTTAAAACGTATTGAAAACGAGGGAAACTTGAAAAGAGAGAAATTAATGCATGACGAGTATATTGTTATTGACAGAATTGGCCAGGAACATTATGCCGGTATTGTTAAAACAATGTGTGTTACAAATGATGGACAAACATATGTTCTTACGGATTATTACAATAGCTATATCGTTATATATAACGTGAATAACAATTCAGTTTTAAGATATATAAGATTCACATCAGAACCTTATGGAGTCACCGAAGTTAAAGAAGAGTCCCATTCATCCTCTCTTATTGCTGTAACATTTCCACGGAATCGACAAATAATCGTTATGGATGTCCAGAGTAAACCAGCTCGTATCATACAAGCTATTGATGTGCATTATAAATGTTATGATATAGGGTATTGTAATGGAAAGTATGTTTTATCATACACCGATGATGTAGCTGACAAGTGCTGTATTGGAATAATCGAAAGAGGTGGGGGTGAAATCCAGCGTATCTATCCTGATCCTTCAGAATCTGTAAAGGATAATTTTATATCCGATCCATGGCCATGGTTTGTAGGGCAACAACTGGTCATTCACCAGGAAAGCCAGACGATTTATGTAATTAACAATTCAGACGAGGTTTTAAGTTTAAATATGATTGGCCGAGTTCTGAACAGCTCATTGTTACCGATCAGTGATGATAGTTATAGTATCTGTGTCGATTCAGCACAAAACGTCTACGTATATACACGCTACGAATATGAACGCCACGGATTTCAGTTGTTGAAACTGTCCGATGATCTACATATTTTTAAGCACGAGAATTTTATACATACTCATAAGGCTTTTGATAACCTTAGATGGATCGAGTCAATGGCAGTGTATAAAGACACATTTTACATTTGGGATCGAGGACAATGCAAAATTACGGTAATAAGACATTCATAACTTTAAAGCCACACCTCTATTGATTGACAAGGTGATTAAGAGTCAGAGCGGATTATCAACTTGCGTGATTTTCATATGAACGTAAACATATTTCAGATGTTTCTATAATGTTTAAACAAAAAAATGAAAAACAGGATTGATCCTGATCAGACTGCACGTATGCGCACACTACTATATAGCTTCACTGGTCGCAAAGTCCGGAATGTCGTATTTTCCATGGTCAGGACCATATGCCATTATGAGGGGGGATTACTGGTCATTAGTGTTATATGGAATGAGTGATTTTATACAGAACGAATTTTAATAATATTTCACTAGCTTCTAGAATCACACTTATACGGCTTTTCACTGGTTTTCACGTCCTGGAGGTCGGTTTTCCCATGGTGAGGTCCACTGGTCATTATGGAGGAGGATGACTGGTCGTTAGTGTTATATGGAATGAGTGACTTCGTACAGTACGGATTTAAGTGATATTTCTCAAGCTTCTAGAATACTACTAATATTGATATTCAATTGTTGCCAAGTCCCGAAAGTCAGTTTTCCCATGGCTGAGTATTACTTTCGTTACTGTAACATGGAATGAGTGTGTTAGTACAGAACAAATATAGGTTATATTTCAAAAGCTTCTAGAATCACACAAATATGTATCTATACTTCTCGTCAAGTCCCGAAGGTCGGTTTTCCAATGACGAGGCCCATTTGTCTAGCTGGCCGTTACTTTGTGACTTTGAACAGAATAAATTATGGTGATATTTCACAAGCTTACATAATCATACTTATGGATCTTCATTGGTCGTCAAGTTACAAAGGTCAGTTTTCAAATAGCGAGGTCAATTTGTCAATACAATGGTAACTTACTATATGGTCAAGATGGAGTTACCCTAGGGTTGCACCCATGGGACAGTTTATATAAACACGTTTTACATATTGGCTTTCTCATACGAACATCTGATATTCAGGATTCTGTGACTATCGAAGATCCAAATCAACCTGCATCTCCACTCATTCTGATCAGGATCTTTCCCTGTTTGCAATATAGATGTACAGTACATGTACACTATCAACCTGCATCTCTACTGATTCTGATCAAGATCTACCCCTGTTCGCAATATAGATGTACACGAACAATGGAAGGCGTTTAACCCTTGCCCAAATCTGTCACAAATGTCACAAATTTGCCGCAGATGACTTGCAAAACATCTTGGAAATATATGAAGAAAAAAGATTAAAAGGAAAGAATATTTATGGACCAGAGAATAAAACAAAGTGGCAAAATGAGAAATTTTACATCATGAGCATTTTGTCATTTAGTAAATAATGTGTTCATAAGTCATCTGATGCGGATTCGTCAAAATGCACCTGCAAGTGGGTAAGTGGGCAAGGGTGTTTCGAACGTTTTGTAAACATTGGTAAATGTATGTGATCAAACAATAATGTATGCGCTGATCCAAATTCAATTAAATGTTTACAAAACTAGGTAAACGTGTCTAAAACAAATATAGTAAATCTCTACAAATGAAAGTATAATGATTGTATAAAGTTTAAAACATTGTGACAAACTAAATCTGCAGGCAAATGCATTTAGACGCAATCGAATGTTGATAACATTGTGACTCTAGGATAAAAAGCAATTTATACTTTTGCCAAATTATTTTCAAGAATAACTGTATTAAAAAATTACTGTACTTTCATATATAGAGATTTACTTCATTAGTCCCGAGATATTAGCAAAGTCATGCGCTGCAATTGTGTTGTATTTCGGAAAGGGTTTAATATGTGTTTACCCACACAATACACATATCTCTCATATTACTCATTCAAGGCCTATGCTTTTAAAATAATAAATATTAATTTCATAGAGACACTTATTTTATAAACCAAACATAGTGTTTAAGTGTTAAATAATGATTTAGGAACTGTAAATCCTACACGTATCTTAAACTCTTGATAAAACACTGATGTAACATTATGTTAAGTACACTCTCGATAACTCAAAGTCGAAGTAAACCCTAAATTACTTCGAGGTGTCTACTTGTTCGAGAAATCCTTTAATTTTTGATTAATTTCTTTTTTTCATTTTATGCTTCGTATATCAATTTAACTTAAATGTTTATTATAAAAGAGTTATATAGTTAACAAATATATTCGAATTATCACATGTTCGAGTTATCCACTTTATTTCGTATTGCTTTTACTGCTTTGATATTTTAATTGAACCGTTTATGTGAAAAGGGGATGGTATTTCAATTTCACAAAAAACAACCAACGATGTTCTGACATGGCCCTGAAAACATCAAAACATTAGTTTTATTACATATCATGCAAAAAATAGTTAGTGATTTGAAAAACGCTTTTAATTTTCAACTTTCCATCAATCAAGTAATGTTCAATGAGAGATCAAGTATATATACATTGCTGTTTCTTTAATGCCTATTACGGTTTAATTGTTTGTATTTGTATGTATTCATGTAGTATGTCTGTCTTTGCCTGTGACCATACCTATATTGGTTAATGAATTTCTAGAGCGCTCATATAGTCAGATTTATAGTCAAAAACTAGCTGGGTGATTACCTCAATTGGTTTAAACAGTGCCAGAGGACTAGATAAGATGGAGTGAAAGGTATTTTCCCAACATTGTTTATCTTATTACTCAACACAATCATATGTTGTGTGTACTCAAAAGAATCATCTGACTGATCATCGTATGTATACAAATAGAAGATTATCAACTTGAAAGCGGACAGACTCGAGAGATGTAGTAGATCTGGAATACTTATTTTCCACTGCATGCTATTATATGAGCAATATAAAGACTAATGTATTCTGTTCTGTTCGGTAGAGTTATGTAGACGTAGACATGTTGTTTGCTGTATTCAAAACTTGTATTTAGTTGCTAATAAAACATTGTATAAAAAGACAACACGAAAACTTAATCCTGTGTAACCCCTTTTTTTACGGCAAAGAAGCTGCATTTATTTCAATATTCCTCGATGTTGGTGTTTCGTGGTAAACAGTCGTGTTAAGCCGCAACAAGTCATGCGACTAGTCAGTGGTCATCAGTTATAGTCGCACGACGAAAAAATGGTTTTAAGACTACCCATGGAATTAAACGTTGATCGACTCAATGTTTAAGCTACATGTTCCGGGTAATCTTGGTTACTAGCGATTATTTTGGACGGACAAATTATCTCCAAAAACCCGAACATCAAAGAAGGAAGCAACTATTATGACTTCAAAGTATTGGTATGGTGCAATTCGACGTCTTGGATATGTGGTTGGCTCGTCTGATTGCGACGTAAAAACGTGAGCTCTACCTACTCACTTCGATATATCGTTCAATTCTCACGAGGTAAAATGAATTTCACCAAATGTTCGGTTTATTTCGAATGTTTACTGATTTGCGATTGTGACAGAGTGCACAGCAACAAGACAAATATCATTTCCGCTTTTTTCTTTGTCTTTGCTATAACGTTCATGTTAACTCAGAATCTTTATCCTGCCGAGCATCGGTAGTCCAGGAAGTAGCGACACGGTTGTCAATTCAGGGGTTCTGAGAAATCAAACCCATTCGGCTAAAATTATTTCCGACGAATGTCCAAATGACAAGCGATATTCGCCTTCGACCAATGTTCTTACGCTCTGTTACTTGGTAAGACTGTTGTATGGAGTACCGCTTAGAGAGCCTGGAAAAACGTGGATAGTGAACTGGCCGCATTGATATAACTGAACATTTGTTGAAAACGGCGCTTAGAGCAAAACAATCAATCACTAAATAAGTTAAGTAACCCGTATCCTGCGGGTCGCGACATTAAAACAGGTTTGCATTTCATGTAATACACGACTTAAAACTACAATTGAGTACAATGTAGACAAAGATCAACCTGCACATTTTCTAAGAATTATTTAGGTCTACATTTATTGCATCTAATTTACTTATTCTCAGCAATGGCTGCTTTAAACATGTAGTATAATATGTCAAATGCCCGGGATGTCCGGAGAGACTCGTCGCACTAGGGGTAAATTTGCTTTACTGTCCTCTCGCTTGCTCTCAAACATCTTTTTAATTATTGGCATATCAAATTATGCATGTATTTGGTTCTAGATACTGTCTTTGTCGTTTGGTAACCAAAGAGATTCATGTTACTCATCATGGTTTTTCTATATGAGCCGTCCTGCGAGAAAACCAACATTGTGGACTCTGTGTTAAGTATCGATCTGGATCAACTAAAGCATGCCGCGCATGCTTACCCGGACAGACACTTTTCGCCTCCTAAATAATAAATAATAGTATTCATTCATATAATTTCAATGTTTGTCAATCTTACTCGAATCACAAGGTAAATATCCTGGTATTGCTTTAAAGGGAGGTAATTTGAAGAAAACAAAAGTCTTCAAAAGGAGAAATATATCAGCATTACCGTCTACAGTTTAAATTGTTCTATTGTTTGTGGATTTAAAAATGTTCTTTTTTTCTTATTTCTACATGTACAACGAAATATTGCGGCTTCTCTTTGACGCTTTGCGTCAAACATTCGTCTTGTACTTGTCTAAAATAAAATAATATCACTCGCTTTTTCGTATCGAAATGCGCATGCGCGAAAATCGATGTTAAAGGTCACGAAACTACACAACAGAATAGGGTCTATATTTAGCTTAGAAACAGTTCCTACTTTAGATATTCATGGATTAACATTATTAAATGAATTCTACACAAATCAAGACATCTCTTTGAACATGAAAACAACATTTAGTAAGTTAAAATTGCTATTAAAAGGAGAATCCGAAATTGACCTCAATGATGACACATAAGAGTCTGCATTAGGGGGTGTTGGTTCACGTCTTGAAGGGACCACTTTTGTCTTCGTAAATAAGACAAAAAACTTAAATGCGAGTGAAATAAAAAAAAATGCAAACATTAAAAAATCGGAATATTTATTTCATTTTAGATGTGTCATTTATTAGTGTTCGTAAACAACCACAATTGTAATATGTTCAAATCATCTAGATTTGTTTCTTTCTAATAATAAGCCGCCCTCCCATGTGATTTCCGAAAAGCTATTAAAAATAGAAGTCGCGGGCTTCTGCCCGGCGACTAATTATCAACTTGAAAGCGGACAGACTCGAGAGATGTAGTAGATCTGGAATACTTATTTTCCACTGCATGCTATTATATGAGCAATATAAAGACTAATGTTTCTGTTATGTTCGGTAGAGTTATGTAGAGGTAGACATGTTGTTTGCTGTATTCAAAACTTGTATTTAGTTGCTAATAAAACATTGTATAAAAAGACAACACGAAAACTTAATCCTGTGTAACCCCTTTTTTTTACGGCAAAGAAGCTGCATTTATTTCAATATTCCTCGATGTTGGTGTTTCGTGGTAAACAGTCGTGTTAAGCCGCAACAAGTCATGCGACTAGTCAGTGGTCATCAGTTATAGTCGCACGACGAAAAAATGGTTTTAAGATTACCCTTGGAATTAAACGTTGATCGACTCAATGTTTAAGCTACATGTTCCGGGTAATCTTGGTTACTAGCGATTATTTTGGACGGACACATTATCTCCAAAAACCCGAACATCAAAGAAGGAAGCAACTATTATGACTTCAAAGTATTGGTATGGTGCAATTCGACGTCTTGGATATGTGGTTGGCTCGTCTGATTGCGACGTAAAAACGTGAGCTCTACCTACTCACTTCGATATATCGTTCAATTCTCACGAGGTAAAATGAATTTCACCAAATGTTCGGTTTATTTCGAATGTTTACTGATTTGCGATTGTGACAGAGTGCACAGCAACAAGACAAATATCATTTCCGCTCTTTTCTTTGTCTTTGCTATAACGTTCATGTTAACTCAGAATCTTTATCCTGCCGAGCATCGGTAGTCCAGGAAGTAGCGACACGGTTGTCAATTCAGGGGTTCTGGGAAATCAAACCCATTCGGCTAAAATTATTTCCGACGAATGTCCAAATGACAAGCGATATTCGCCTTCGACCAATGTTCTTACGCTCTGTTACCTGGTAAGACTGTTGTATGGAGTACCGCTTAGAGAGCCTGGAAAAACGTGGATAGTGAACTGGCCGCATTGATATAACTGAACATTTGTTGAAAACGGCGCTTAGAGCAAAACAATCAATCACTAAATAAGTTAAGTAACCCTTATCCTGCGTTTCGCGACATTAAAACAGGTTTGCATTTCATGTAATACACGACTTAAAACTACAATTGAGTACAATGTAGACAAAGATCAACCTGCACATTTTCTAAGAATTATTTAGGTCTACATTTATCGCATCTAATTTACTTATTCTCAGCAATGGCTGCTTTAAACATGTAGTATAATATGTCAAATGCCCGGGATGTCCGGAGAGACTCGTCGCACTAGGGGTAAATTTGCTTTACTGTCCTCTCGCTTGCTCTCAAACATCTTTTTAATTATTGGCATATCAAATTATGCATGTATTTGTTTCTAGATACTGTCTTTGTCGTTTGGTAACCAAAGAGATTCATGTTACTCATCATGGTTTTTCTATATGAGCCGTCCTGCGAGAAAACCAACATTGTGGACTCTGTGTTAAGTATCGATCTGGATCAACTAAAGCATGCCGCGCATGCTTACCCGGACAGACACTTTTCGCCTCCTGTGGATTTTCTGTTTCAGAAATCATTACTCTATACCTCTTTTCCTCTGAGGCGGAATGTGTCGGCCCGGATTAGCCTGCGCGGACTAAGAAGGCTTATCTGGTTCGATACATAACACAGAGACCATACTGTTGGTTTTCTCGTGGAATGGCCCATATATTGAAATAGTGATTGATTGAGCCGGTCCATGTAGGTTCTAACCAGCCTCTACATCTGTCTTAATAGTACCTACACATGTAGACAGAAACCTTGAACTTGTATATGTAGGCTATATGTGAACAAAGCTTGATCAGACACGCCTCTACATCTGTCATAATAGTATCTACACATATAAGTATAATTTCACTACGTGCATGGTAACACCTTGCCGAATTAAATTATTTCGTTTCTGTCTGTCTGTCTGTCTGTCTGTCTGTCTCTCTCTGTGTTTCCACTCTCTTCTTCCCAACTCTCCTTTTCGCCATAGCTCTCCCCCCCCCCCCCCCCACTATCCCTCTCCCATTATCTCCCTCCCTCCCTCTCTCTACGTCTCTCTCCCTCCCTCTCTCCACCCACTTCTTCTCCTCCTCTCTTTGTCTCTCTGTCTCTGTCTCTGTCTCTCTCTCTCTGTCTCTGTATCTCTTTGTCTCTCTCTGTCTCTCTCTTTGTCTGTCTGTCTCTGTCTGTCCTTCTCTGTCTGTTTCTCTGTCTCTCTTTTTGTCTTTCTATGTCTCTCTATGTCTCTCTCTGTCTCTCAATTTCTCTCTTTTTCTCCCTCCCTCTCTCTCTCTCTCTCTCTCTCTCTCTATCTCTCTCTCTCTCTCTCTCTCTATATATATATATATATATATATATATCTTTCTATCTCTCTAAAGCATAACAGTGGATAGCTTCCCTCGATACCCTACCGTATATACAGTCAGAGCTGGGCCGTAAACTTGCCCAAGATCCCAACTTCAGATTGACATGACAGTCCGATGCCATAAATCAAGAAGGAAGTGCGACTCGGAGCCAGAGTTGGGCACTTCAACATGACTCATGTCAGGTTGCCAATTAAACCTTTTAACTAGAACAGGACAGGTGCAAGGCGGGATTTTGTCCGAAAACCCCAACTCCGACTTGGAATAGCAGCAGACAGCGAATCGGGACCTAATGAAACACGAAATGCAGTACTTCTAATTGATCTACGTCGTCCTGTGAATTTATAGATATATTTCAAATTACATTTGACACATATCCTTCAGAATCAAAGACATACGCAAACAATTTCAAAAACCATCAGCTACTAATGTCATCCTCTTATCGGTGTTTAATCATAATTAGCAATTTCTACTTTTGTCACAATGTTTTCAACTGTTTTTGATAATTACACTTCTACTTTTAGAGGTTTATTTCATTTGTCCAGAGATGTTTCAAAGTCGTCTGCTGTAATTTTGGTCTATGTGGACAGGGAGGGTTAAAACGTTCATCCCTCCTCAATATCTATCATACTGCTTTACCACGTCTATACTGAGGGAACACTAACTATTTTATATATACCTAATCAAAGTGCTTCTGGCTCAACTAAAGATTTAAGCACACGAAACGCTCTCCTTATCTTGAACATTTGTGTAACATTATGTACAGTACACTCGATGTCGAAAGATATTTTATTCGAGTTATCGACGCGTGCTTGGGAACCCGCGATGTATGCTCCATTCATATATGTCCTTTTATGTTCTTTTAAATATATGTTTATTGTGAAAAGCAAGCACGTGATGAAGAAGATATCATGAAAACTGCTGCTACACTGTTTTTAAGCGATGTATTCAAATTGTCACATGTTATCCATAGTCCACTATATAGAGTACTGCTTATAATGCTTTGATGATTGGACTGGACCGTTTATGTGGAAAAAAAGCATTGGGACATGGTATCCGAGTATTAAGTAATCAATCCAATATCCGAGTATCGGTTATCCCAATAGGTATTCCCATACACGACTAGTTATGAGTCAGTTTGATAAGACAATGTGATTCCAAAGGGGCATCGAATGCATAAAACGAGAAGACTCTCATGCTAAAAACTTACAGAATCGTAAAATACACTAAATCTGGAATGCCGTTTCGTGGACATGTTATTCACTATATTCAGAACTGGTATTTAGAAGTTAATAAAAGTCGAAAACAGTCGTCTTTAGTCACAACAAATCATGCGACAAGTCTGTAATCGTCAGTTATGGTCGCATGACGATAAAAGGTCTTACAGAGGTCCCATTGCATTGTATGCTGATCATACCAGTGTGTTACCTGTATAACGAAACGGTGCATTATGGATACATCCCGGTTAAAAGCGAAATTGTATTCAGACATCGATGCATTAGGTGCCAACCATTACAATGTAGGGCCATAATTGTTTCAGCTCTAAATGCATTAGGCGCTACAATGTTATTAGGGCCATGGAGGGAAGCATTTATATATTATTACTTTGAAGTGTTGTTTTAACTCAGCTATATCACGGCGACAGTTGTTTTGTGCATGATCCTCCGGCGAACAAATCAGTACTAAGCTAGCAAATGTTCCTTGGCCAAGAGCACTCCACTATGACAGACGAGACTTTGGATCGAACCCGGGACGCCCGCTTCCAAGTCCCCGACGCTAACCAATCGGCCACGACATATTCCTGGTTAAGTTGTAAGCACGTCTGGTTTTGACAAACAACAAGACAAAATCTACTTTCTCACGTTGGATATATCTTACATCTCTAACTACGTAGCGTGAGTTATTTTGGAGCATCTCGATATTTCTAGCGTTAACCACCAGTTCAGGTTCGACCTGTGCACATTGACAATGCAAATATCATGGCCTAGTGCTAGTTTAGTAAGCAATACGTTCAGTTAAGTGGTACTATACCAAACATACTATAAGAATAGACAGGAAATTCTTAACGATTACCAAGATGCAGTTTTGACTTAAAATGTCAATTTATCTAACCATACTAAAAAGAACCGTATTGCTATAAACAAACCACGCCATCGAAACTATCTACATGTATAAGGATTTACATTTCATAAATTCTTTGTTAACGTGGCGTACGGTTTTTATGTATAGAGTAACTAAAATGTGGATCATATTTCAAATCATTACTATCCTGGATCCCTTATACTTATCTATTGACCTTTATTTCTGTTTGACATGTTGGATAACAACACAGGGTCTTACCTCCAGTCTGTTCTGTGTCATCATTTGAACAGGTCAAGTGTAGTTGATACTCTTCAGGAGTATGAAGTGCCAGGTGTTGGCTATTTTGTTCTGTGTTTTACCTTCTCCTTTGCGTTCACCGTCTGGTGTCCAAATTTCCTTATTAGTCGCCGGGCAGAAGCCCGCGACTTCTATTTTTAATAGGTTTTCTGAAATCACATGGGAGGGGGGGATTATTATTAGAAAGAAACACATTTAGATGTCTTGAACATATTACAATTGTGTTTGTTTAAACTCACTAAGTAATGACACATCTAAAATGAAATAAATATTCCGATGTTTTAGGTATTTACAATTTCTTTATGTTGACTTGCATTTGTGTTTTTTGTCTTATTTACGAAGACACAAGAGGTCCCTGCTAGCCTTGCTGCAGACCGTTATGTGTCAATATCGAGATAACTATCACGTCGAATTCTCCTTTTAATAGCAATTTTAACTTACTAAACGTTGTTTTCATGTTCAAAGAGATGTCTTGATTTGTGTAGAATTCATTTAATAATGTTAATTCATGAATATCTAAAGTAGGAACTGTTTCTAAGCTAAATATAGACCCTATTCTGTTGTGTAGTTTCGTGACCTTTAACATCGATTTTCGCGCATGCGCATTTAGATATGAAAAAGCGAGTGATATTATTTTATTTTAGATAAGTACAAGACGAATGTTTGACGCAAAGCGTCAAAGAGAAGCCGCAATATTTCGTTGTACATGTAGAAATAAGAAAAAAAGAACATTTTAAATCCACAAACAATAGAACAATTTAAACTGTAGACGGTAATGCTGATATATTTCTCCTTTTGAAGACTTTTGTTTACTTCAAATTACCTCCCTTTAAGCAATAAAAGGATATTTACCTTGTGATTCCAATAAGATTGACAAACATTGAAATAATTATATGAATGAATACTATTATTTAAATAAGTAACAACAGCAAAATTAAATTTAAACCAAGATAAATGTGTACACATTTCGTTATTTTTGTTTATAGATACCCTAATGTATAGGTATGAATATAAAATTTATAACCAAATGTTTTCAATCCAACGTTCCTAATGTTTGTATAGACTAATGAAAGTCAAGAATACATAAATAAATCAATGCAGTCTTTTCCGGCGACATTGATGCCTTGCATCAACTTTCTCTTGTACAATACAGATAATCTTTGTATATCGAAGTTCAAGGAGGTGCTCACAAGCCTTCTCATACAGAAGTAGTCGACTCGTGGAAAGGTCATGTAGTACTGTACTTATGTCGCACTACATTAGCGTTATTATTACATGTTCAAATAAGAAATTACATCAATGCTAAATACTTCAATTGCTGATCGTTACTGGAATATGGATTTTAGTGATATAACTCAAGCTTCTGGAATAATACTAATATTGATATACACTTGTCGTCAAGTTCTAAAGGTCGGTTTTCACATTGCGTGGTTCATTTATCAATACCATGGTAACTCAATACATGGTCAATATGGAGTTACCCCAGTTTAGCACCAAGGGGATAGTTTATATAGCTTTTACATATAGGCCACGTCACAAGAAAAACTGGTATTTGGGATTCTGCGACTAGAGAAGATCCAGATCAACCTGCATCTTCACTAGGTCTGATCAGGATCTTCCCCTGATCGCCATATATATGCACTGTACATGTACAAGATAGATCTGCATCTCCATTCAGTCTGATTAGCATATTTTCCTGTTTGCAATATAGATGTACTGTATATGCATCAATCATATGATCAATCCGCATCTATACTCAGTCTGATCAAGATCTTCTCCTGCTCGAATTATAGGTGTACAGTACATGTACAATAAGCTTGGCGTTAAACCCTTGCCCACATGTCCATTTTGCAGCAGACGACTTGCAAACCATATAGAGAAAATATGAAAAAAATATGAAAAGGAAAGAATATTTATGGACTAGAGAATAGAACAAAGTAGCAAAATGAGAAATGTCTCATCATGCGCTTTTTCAAATTCAAATGAGCCTTCAAGTGGGTGAGGGTGTTTATAACTTTTTGTAAACATTGGTAAATGAATGTAAGTCAAACAATAATGTATGCGCTTATCCAAGTTCAATTAATGTTTACAATACAAGGTAAAAGTGTCTAAAACAAATGGAGTAAATCTCTACAAATGAAAGTAGGATTTGTGTATAATGTTTAAAACATTGTGGCAAACTATATCTGCTGCAGATGAGTCTGTAATTGGTAAAGGGTTCTATCAAATAGATAAACAGAGGCCAAGATAAAGGGAGTAAACCCTTTACAACATGCATATGCATTTCGAATCATATGTAGCAATCGAATTTTGAAAAGATTTTGACAATAGGAGTAAAAACAATTTTTACTTTAGCCAAATTGTTTTCAACAATTACTGTATTCAACAATTATACTTTCATATATAGAGATTTACTTCATTTATCCCGAGATGTAAGCAAAGTCATCCGCTGCAAATTTGTTTTATGCCAGAAAGGGTTAACTAGGGTATTTCCCACACAATACACATATATCTCTTATTACTCAGCCGAACCCAATACTTTTGGATAAAGACAATGTAATTTCACCGAGACACTTATTTTATAAACCAAACATAGTGTTTAAGGATCAAATAAGGATTTGGGAACAGTACATGTCCACGTATCTTGAACTCAGTGTAAAACACTGATGTAACATAATGTACAGGACATTCTACAACAGTAAATACTCCACGTATCTGGAACTCAGTATAAAACACTGATTTAACAGTATGTACAGGACACTCTCCAACAGTAAAAACTCCACGTATCTGGAACTCTGTATAAAACACTGATATAACCTTATGTACAGGAGACTCTCCAACAGTGAATATTCCACGTATCTGGAACTCAGTATACAACACTGATATAACCTTATGTACAGGACACTCTCCAACAGTAAATACTCCACGTATCTGGAGCTCAGTATAAAACACTGATGTAACATTATGTACAGGACACTCTCCAACAGTAAATCCTCCACGTATCTTGAACTCAGTATAAAACACTGATTTAAAGTATGTACAGAACACTCTCCAACAGTAAATACTTCATGTATCTTGAACTCTGGATAAAACATGAATGTGAAAGTATGTACAGGACACTATCGATAACTCGAAGTTGAAGGAAATCCTAAATTACTTCGAGTTATCTACTTGTTTGAAAAATCTTTTGGATTTTGCTTTATTCACTTTTTCATTTTCTGCTTCGTAGTTCATTTGTATTTAAATCTTTATTATAAAAAGCAAGCATGTATTAAAATCATATTAAGAAAACAGCACACCAGCAGATCTGGTTTCTCGTCTGAACAGTCAGAACTGCTGCTACGCTATTTTCCAAAGAAGACCAGGAATTAAGTGAGCAATATAGGTAACAAATATATTCGAATAATCACATGTTCGAGTTATCCACTTTATTTCGTATAGCTTTTACTGCTTTGATATTTTTATTGGACACTTTATCTGAAAAAGGGATGGTGTTTCAGTTTCACAAAACAAACATAATGTCCTTATATTGGCTCTGAAAACATCAAACATTAATTTTATTACAAATCATGAAGACAATATTCAGTGATGTGAAGAAAAACCTCTTAAACTATCAACTTTCCGTCGATCAAGTAGTGTTCAATGAGAGATCAAGTATATATACCTTGCTGTTTCTTAAATGTTTATTAACGTTCATTTTTTTGTATTTGTATGTATTCATGCCTTATGTCTGTCTTTGCCTGTGTTAATACCTACATTGGTTAATGAACTTCTATAGCGTTCATTAGTCAGATGTATAGGTTAAAACCAGCTTGATGACTAAACAGGGCCATAGGACTAGATAAGAGGGAGTGAAACATGTATTTTCCCCACAATCTTTCTCTTATAACTAAACAAAATCTTAAGTTGTGGGTTTCAAAAAAATCGACTCACTGGGCGATTCTTTTGAGAACCCACTACATAGGGTTTGAAGGTCAAATAAGAGTTTTAGAACATGAAAAATGCCCCAAAGCTAAAGCCATGAGAGCCATCGTATGAATACAAATAGAAGACTCTCACACTAAAAGCAGACATACTCGAAAGATGTATTCGATATGGGATACTTATTGTCCCACTGCATGTTATTATATGAGCAATATCAAACTTAATGTCGAAAAAGAGTTTCTGTTCTGTTCGGTAGAGTTATGTAGACGTTAACATGTATTTTGGTGTATTCAGAACTTGTATTTAGTGGCTAATAAAAATTGTAGAAAAACACAACGCGGACAGTTAATTCATTGTTACCCCTTAACGGCACAGAAACTGCACTTATTTAAATCGTCCTCGATGTCTGTGTCTGGTCGATGACAGTCGTTTTAAGTCGCAACTAGTCCTGCATCTAATACGTAGGCTACGGTCATAGTCGCACGACGACCAAAGGATTTTTAGAGTACGCATTACATTTTAATGTTGATCGAAGCAATGTTAATCAAAACAAAGGCAAATATCATTCCCAGTCTTTTCTTTTTTATTTTGCTTTAATGTTCATGATATCCCAGAACCACGATACTGCCGAGCATCGGTAGTCCAGGCAGTAGCGCCGAACATCCAAATGACAAGCGGCATTCGTCTTCGACCAATGTGCTTAAACTCAGTTACTTGGTATGGCTGTTGTATGGGGTACCGTCTTCGATCAATGTGCTTACACGCAGTTACTTGGTATGGCTGTTGTATGGAGTACCCTACGACCAATGTGCTTACACTCAGTGCCTTGGTATGGCCGTTGTATGGAGTACCCTACGACCAATGTGCTTACACTCAGTTACTTGGTATGACTGTTGTATGGAGTACCGTCTTCGATCAATGTGCTTACACTCAGTTACTTGGTATGGCTGTTGTATGGAGTACCCTTCGACCAATATGCTTACACGCAGTTGCTTGGTATGGCTGTTGTATGGAGGACCGTCTTGGACAAATGTGCTTACACCCAGTTACTTGGTATGGCTGTTGTATGGAGTACTGGCTCCTACCAATGTGCTTACACTAAGTTACTTGGTATGGCTATTGTATGGAGTACCATCTTAGAGAGCCAAGGTGATAGTGATCTGATCGTATTGATTTGACTGAATAATTGTTAAAAATATCGTTTAACACAAATCAAACAATCACTATATCAGTCAAGTTATCATTATCCTGCGGTTCGCGACATTAAAACACGTTTGAATTTCATATAATGCACGGCTTAAAACTACAATTTAGTATAGATCTATGGGTTAAACAAACCAGTACTAGGCTAGGAAATGTGCCTTAAGGCAAGGGCACTCAACAATAATGCTTCAGCAGTAATCTTTGTTTAGGGAAAAAGGTCACAGTTTAGATCATTAGGATCGTAAACCCACAGACAGCAACGAGTTATACCCCCGTCAGACCGGGGAAGCGTCCTACCTGCGCTTCTACGGCGACGGAAAATGGACCCAGAGCACAATACACGATGTCAAAGAATGGTGTATACGGCAGACATCGTGCTGTGGTCGCCATGGTCGCTAATGATCGCCGAGTCACGGCGTTTGTTTAGAGCAACGTTTTGAGCAAGTTCTAACCTGTAACGCGTTGAGAACGCGATGGGGTCGCAAAGGTCGTACGACAAGCGTCGTCGACGTAAAGGAATCATCACTCCATACCTCTATTCCCCTGATACGGAATGAGTCGGCCCGGATTAGCTTCTGAGGATCTGGGTCGATACATTACGCCGAGGTCATACTGTTGATTTTCTAGCGGGACGGCTAATATAATGATTGATTCAGCCGGTTACGGCGGTTCAGACCAGCCTCTACATATGTTACATAGTATTTACATATGTAGACAGAAGTATATGTAGGTTGTATGTGAACAGTGTAGATCTTGATCAGACCAGCCTCTAAATCTGTCTAAATAGTATCTAGACATGTAGGCTAGAAATCTCGAACAAGTCTATGTAGGCTATATGTGAACAGTGAATAGTTTGATCAAACCAGCCTCTACATCTGTCTTAATAGTATCTAGACATGTATATCAGTCTAGATCTTGATCAGACCAGTCCAAACATCTCTATTAGTAGCATAAACCCATGTAGACAGAAACCTCGAACAAGTCTACGTAGGCTATATGTGAACAGTGAATATTTTGATCAAACTAGCCTCTACATCTGTCTAAATAGTATCTAGACATGTATATCAGTCTAGATCTTGATCAGACCAGTCCAAACATCTCTATTAGTAGTATAAACACATGTAGACAGAAACCTCGAACAAGTCTATGTAGGCTTTATGTGAACAGTATAGATTTTGATCAGAGCAGCCTTTACATTTGTCTTAATAGTATCTACACATGTAGAAAGAATATTCGAACAAGTCTATGTAGGCTATATGTTAACAGTGTAGATCTTGATCAGACCAGCCTCTACATCTGTCTAAATATTATCTAGACATGTAGGAAGATACTTTGAACAAGTCTATGTAGGCTATATGTGAACAATATAGATTATGATCAGACCAGCATTTACATCTGTCTAAATAGTATCTAGACATGTAGGAAGATAGCTCGAACAAGTCTATGTAGGCTATATGTGAACAGTGTAGATCTTGATCAGACCAGCCTCTACATCTGTCTTAATAGTATCTACACATGTAGACATAAACCTCGAACAAGTCTATGTAGGCTATATGTGAACAGTGTAGATCTTGATCAGACCAGTCTCTAAATATGTCTTAAAAGTATCTACACATGTAGACAGAAACCCCGAACACGTCTATGTAGGCTATATGTGAACAGTGCAGATCTTGATCAGACCAGCCTCTACATCTGTCTTAATAGTATATACATATGTGGACTTAAACCTCGAACAAGTCTATGTAGGCTATATGTGAACAGTGTAGATCTTGATCAGACCAGTCTCTAAATATGTCTTAAAAGTATCTACACATGTAGACAGAAACCCCGAACACGTCTATGTAGGCTATATGTGAAAAGTGTAGATCTTGATCAGACCAACCTTAACATCTGTCTTAATAGTATCTACACATGTAGACAGAAACATCGAACACGTCTAGGTAGGCTATATGTGAACAGTGCAGATCTTGATCAGACCAGCCTCTACATCTGTCTTAATAGTATCTACACATGTAGACATAAACCTCGAACACGTCTATGTAGGCTATATATGAACAGTGTATATCTAGATCAGGCCAGCCTCTACATCTGTCTTTATGGTATCTGCACATGTAGACAGAAACGTCAAACACGTCTATGTAAGCTAAAATTGAACAGTGTAGATCTTGATCAGACCGGCCTCTTCATCTGTCTTAATAGTATCCACACATGAAGACAGAAATCTCGAACAAGTCCATGTAGGCTATATGTGAACAGTGAAGATTAGATCAGACCAACCTCTACATATGTCTTAATAGTATCTACACATGTAGACAGACACCCCGAACACGTCTATGTAGGCTATATGTGAACAGTGTAGATCTAGATCAGGCCAGTCCCTACATCTGTCTTAATAGTATCTACACATGTAGACAGAAACCTCGAACACGTCTATTTAGGCTATATGTGAACAGTGAATATCTAGATCAGGTCAGCCTCTACATCTGTCTTAATAGTATCTACACATGTAGGAAAAAACCTCGAACAAGACTATGTAGGCTATATGTGAACAGTGTAGATCTTGATCAGACCAATCTCTACATCTGTCTTAATAATATCTACACATAAAGACAGAAACCTCGAACACGTCTATGTAGGCTATATGTAAACAGTGTAGATCTAGATCAGGCCAGCCTCTACATCTGTCTTAATAGTATCTACACATGTAGAAAAAAACCTCGAACAAGACTATGTAGGCTATATGTGAACAGTGTAGATCTTGATCAGACCAGCCTCTACATCTGTCTTAATAGTATCTACACATGTAGACAGAAACATCGAACAAGTCTATATAGGCTATATGTGGGCAGTGTAGATCTTGATCAGACCAACTTCTACATCTGTCTTAATAGTATCTACACCTGTAGAAAGAAACCTCGAACAAGTCCATGTAGGCTATATGTGAACGGTGTAGATCTTGATCAGACCAGCCTCTACATCTGTCTCAATATTATCTACACATGTAGACAGAAACCCCGAACAAGTATATGTAGGCTATATGTGAACAGTGTAGATATTGATCAGACCAGCCTCTACATCTGTCTTAATATTATCTACACATGAAGACAGAAACCTCGAACAAGTCCATGTAGGCTATATGTGAACAGTGAAGATCTTGATCAGACCAACCTCTACATCTGTCTTAATAGTATCTACACATGTAGACAGAAACGTCAAACACGTCTATGTAAGCTATACTTGACCAGTGTAGATCTTGATCAGACCGGCCTCTACATCTGTCTTAATATTATCCACACATGTAGACAGAAACCTCAAACATGTTTATGTAGGCGTTATTTGAACAGTGTAGATCTTGATCAGTCTGCTAACAGACGTATTGGTCTGAATCTAAACCGTACGGACAGGATCAATTGATAGTTCGACTTAAATTGTGTTTATTGGACATTAATCAAAACTATTCCACCGCTATTATCTTTTATAAAACGTGACAATGGCCACTTATCTGTTGATCACATATATTTAACTAATTAACAAACTCTATGTAGTTGACACTTTGTATAGTACTGAATCAGTTGTAGATATTGCAATGAAATCCTTGACACGAGTATTTTGTTTTGAGGATGTGGAGTCGTTCACCATGGTTTAATAGTAAATGTACAACAATACTTGGAGCATGGCTTTGCAACTGTACCATGTTGGTAAGTTTTGTAATGATATATATATATCTTTCTCTCTCTCTTTCTCTCTCTCTCTCTCTCTCTATATCTCTATCTCTCTCACGCTCTGTCTCTGTCTCTGTCTGTCTCTCTATCGCGCTCTCTCTCTCTCTCTCTCTCTCTGTCTCTCTCTCTCGCTCCCTGTCTCTCTCTCGCGCGCGCTCTCTCTCTCTCTCGTTCTCTCTCTCTATCTCTCTCTCTCTCTCTCTCTCTCTCTCTCTCTCTCTCTCTCTCTCTCTCTATCTCTCTCTATATATATATATATATTTATCTCTCTCTCTCTCTCTCTCTCTATATATATATTTATCTCTCTCTCTCTCTCTCTCTATATATATATATATATATTTATCTCTCTCTCTCTCTCTCTCTCTCTCTTTCCTCTCTCTTATTCACACCTCTCTTCTCTCCGTATCGGCATCGCTCTATCTCTATCCCTCTTCCATTCTCTCCACCCCTCTATATCTCCTAATTCTGACTGGAAATAGGAGCAGTTAGCGAATAGGGACCTAATGCAACACGAATGCAGAACGGCAGTACTTCTAAGTGATCTAAGTCGTTCGCTGAATTTTTATATTTTATATAACATTGCATTTGACACATTCCCTTCATTTGACACATTCCCTTCAGAACCAAAGACACACGCGAATAATTTCTTAAACCGTCCGCTACTAATGTATCAGTCATATCATGACAACCCTCATTCTTGGTACCCAGGCTATTCATAAAATATAAGATAATATAGTTTATGAATAGCCTGGTTACCGAGGATGGACAACCCCGTACATATTATCAAATATCAATAAATAAAACAATCATGTCTGAATAGACTACGAATAACATGTGGAAAAATGATAATATTCTAATTATGAGCCATCTGTCATTGTCATGCATTGCTTTAAAAAGATGTCTGATGTAAGCTGCCTTCTGCACAGTTATTTTTCCACGCATTGTTTTTGGCTTGATCCCCTAAATAACTTTTTCATCGAGATCAAACTCTAGGCTTGACGACTATTGAGAGATATAATTCATAGTGTCAACAATTGAACATCCCTGTTAGAGAAAGAAGAATTGGAGGAAAAAATGTTGCCACTTGTGTCTATGTCCTGATTCGTCGAGTTGTGGCAGCCGGCAACTATGATCAGCCTGAGTTGGAATTTCCCAACAAAGATCCGAATTTGCACCCATCCCTTTCGAGTAAGGGAGTTAAGCTGGCAATATTCCTGGTGTCAGTTAGAATTGCCCAACTCTGGCTCCGAGTCATACTAGATGATGTTCACCCGAAAAATTGCAGCCAACTGCCATGTCAAACTGAAGTTGCAATTGTGGGCAAGTCGTCAACCCAACTCCGCCCGTTTACTGCTCGAATTACAGACTTCATCTGGCTGTCCGGCTACAAGTCGAAATAGTCGCCATGCTGCCGCGTTTCGACAGGGGGCTGCAACACCCAGCCGGCAGGAGTTAGGCTGGAAGTGTGGCTTCCTTCCTCTTTTTGGCGTGCCTATTTTTTTCAAGACAGACGGTTTACTGGTCCTATAAATGCATGTCAGGTGCAAGTATCCCAAACTGACATCGTGTGGCAACTCTTGCCCCGAGACTTTAGCTGGGTCTCCAGCATATGTCAGGTGTAGGCGATACCTACTGACTTAAAGTCGCACTAGTCACCATGCTGCCGGTTTTCGGCCTGTGACTAAAACACACAACATGAGATGGACTGACAGAGTGGCAGCCATTCTCGATTTAACCTATTTATTGTCATTGCGGTTTGTTTTATTTTTGGTAGAGTTGCGTAAGCGACGAGACCATAGTTACAAGTGAGGTTTGAAGTCACGTAATTTAAATGACAGAGAACACCATTTCTACCAATTCAGTACGTTAAACAAAATAATGCAACACATTCTGGACATAATTACGAATGCAAACATAAGTAAAAGTCAAATAAGTAAAATAAATTCCATTTATTCAAGGTAACCAAATAAAAAAACAAATCAGTGAATGTGTAAATATCATATTTAAGTGTTATTAGGACATCACTACGTAATTATATACATACATCCGTAAACACTGCAGCAAATTACCCTTTGTAAATTAAAACCCTTTGTTCCCTTTAATAAAAGAAATGTGTCTCTTTCTTCTGTCAAAGCAGATTTGTTTGTGATATTTTAATAGCATTTTAACCACTTGCATATATGCCTTTGCAGCACACATCTTTTGAAAATATTGTTACAAAAGGCAACTTTGCTCATAAAGAGCAACATCTCCTTCTGCCACAATGTTTTTTATTATATTCTGAAATATTTATTAAAAAACACTTAATATATCAACACTTACCCACATAAGACCCTTTGTGAGCCTCTGCAGACGACTCTTTTTTTGGAATTATTATTGCTCAGTATATTCCTTTTCTACGGAGAACTAGATGGCATCAGAGAGAAGTGGTAAAAATTAGCACTAGTTCGACAGCAAAAAACAAGTAGATTTTGTTTTGGACTAGTCAACAATTCGAAGAAAGTAGCCCAACATGCTAGTGTTAAAAATTAAAGTCTACTTTAATTTTCACATTCGTTTTTTTAAATCCTTTGTCAACGGACCTATTGGTCGCTTTTACGTCCGAAAACTGGAACCATATGACTAAATCAATGTGTAACGTCAATGCAAATAACGGTTACTCAATGTTTATGCAAGAACTGCTTATCAAAGTCGCCCAAATCTGACTGCATAAAAGGAAGTTTTTTGAAAAAGATTTACAAGGGGGGTAATTATATTCAACAAACTTGCTTTTAAATCCACAAATATTCAAGAATTTACTGAAATTGTCCCAAAGACAAAAAAAAAAGAGTCATACAAGTTACAACATGATCCACAAATGACCTTCTTAGTGGTCGACACTTCACATTCACCTAGGAAAATATCAAAGAAAATGATTTTAAGACAAGTGTTGTCTAAGTAAAGACAATGCATTTCAGTTTAAGTAAGTAGAAACTGATTGCAAATGCTGACCATACAGGATTTGTTTTCTGGTTTGAAAATAAAGCTGACGGTTCCAATATATAGTTGACATAAGTATATACTTGATAACGATTAGAGAATATGTTAGAAACTTAAATTTATAGTCTCCTTTCTAACTACAGAATTTTAGATAAAATAAAAAATGCATGTTGTGGGTATTTATTCGAATCAAAGTGATCTTTTTCATACTAAATTATCTGTCAGAAAGTTCAATCAGATGTTTTTTTTATGTTGGTGTAAAATGAAGTATGTTACATATTGATGTAAAATGAAGTATGTTACATATTGATGTAAAATGAAGTATGTTATATATTGATGTAAAATGAAGTATGTTACATATTGATGTAAAATGAAGTATGTTACATATTGATTGTAAAACAATGTAACCATTCAAGCAAAATATAATTAAGAATTAGATTATTTTATATTGAAATAACTAGACCTGTTGCTCATTTACAGTTAAAATTCCATTCCCGAATTTCTAATATTGGCTTTTTGTAAATAGGATATAACAATATAAATGACTGCAAGTGGCATCTGTAGGTTAGAGGTCCGTGTGTATATACCGTCATTTCGTTTTTTTAATTTTACACAAGAAAAACGAAAAACGAAACCATTTCTTTTTTCTTTTTTTTGTTAGAAAAGATAAAAACGAAAAAGGATTCCGTATACCGTATACCGTTTTTCGTTTTTCGTTTTTCCATTTCAAACCACAGGTGCCAGTCTCGGTTATCATCTAAAAATAGCATTTTACTATAAATTGACAATGTACATTTCCTTTTCAATGGCCAATTATTCTGATCGCAATGGCTGTAATTAACCTTAAGATATTCGCGTGGAATTATTATTTTCAAAGATTTTATTTGAAGATAAATGTTCAATTTAGCCCTTTTTTCTGATGCCGCCTGGTAACTATGTCTTTCAATCAATCAATATGTCTTAAAGCATTATGAACAGGGTCCCTTAGGCAACAAATAAGACAAGCACTTTCAAAAGAATAGAGTTTTAAAAGGTTGTCATGTTGACCTTTTCAGATGCCGCCTCGCTCCTCTTTTTGTTCAGCCAATTAATATGGCTTGATGTTTTTGTGGAGAGTCAGTGAAGGAACATTTCTAGTAAATAACCTTGGGATCGGACAAGAATTTAAAATATTTGGCATTTTACTCCCTTTCTCAGATACCGCACAAACAAGATTTCTACATATATCTTTGAACTCAATAAAGAATAGGAACGCAAAAAGAACACAGCTTGCTTTTGTGTCCAGTGGATCAGGATGAGATGTCATTTGAAGCAAAACAATCAATTTCCCCCGAGTTAGATGCCACCTAGTTCATATGACTTTCAACCAATCAATAATATTTAAAATATGTAGAGGTTAAAGAATGAACAGGTCTTCTAAATTATATTGAAATAAGACAAGCACTTTCATAAGAATGTAGTTTTAAAATTGTGTCGTTTTGCGCCTTTTCTTATGCCACGTGATAGCCGTGTTTAACAACCAATCAATATGAGGGTTATCCAATAATAACAAACTGATTCAGAGGAATATATTTTTAAAGATTTGACAAATATCATCCTTATCGATGACGCAGCAAGTTATCCGTAGAAAATGAATATACCGCGTATTTTATTCTTCAGTCCCAACACAATTTGTCTTCTTCAGAAGCGTCACAAAGGGTCTGAATATGGGTAAGGGTTGATATCTCAGGTTTCTCAGGTTTACTATTCTGAATATTTCAGAATAGCATAGTCAACGTTATATATGCTATTCAAAAATAACAACGTTTTCAAAAGAATATCTGCTGCAAGTGCATCTACAAGTGTAAAAAAATGCTATTCAAATTTTTGATTTTTTTTACTTTGTTAAAAGGTATAACAAAAATTCTGTTACTAGAGGGGACAAAGGGTTACCATTTACAAAGGGTAGTGTATTTCAGGGGGTCGTACACACTGGGGGACGGGGGCGTTGTGATATCCTTATCCTTTAATATACTGAAATATGATATTTACACATTCAGAGACTTATTATTTTATTTGGTTACATAGAATTAGTGGATTTGTGTTACTTATATGACGTATGCTTATGTATGGATTTGTAATTCAGTCAAGAATTGTTTGCACTATTTATTTGGCGTAAGAATTTGGCATAAATGATGTTCTCAGTCCATGACGTGACTTCAAAGCTTAACCTGAAACTATGGTAGCCTTGCTATTGCAATTCCACCAACAATGGTAGAAATAAATTACCTTCCTTGGCCCTCAGGATTTGTGATTAGCATTACGACTGCCTCGTTGGAGTTGGGATAAATGGACCAAAAATACTGGTTATTAACGAACAAAATGAATTGATACAACTAACTAGATGTTGAATGCGGCGAAATACACCATACAAACAAATTATAATGATAATTAATAAAAAGATAAATTATGAATAACAATGTTTAAATGATATTGATACAACTACAGCAAATAACAGCCAACAGCCTTGTATCAGTTATTATAATTTATGGAAATGGTAATAGAGATCAGCCGGTCAATGCCAATTATTGACGTGAAACCTTAAAATAAAGTTGGACAGGCATCAAAAGTATATCGACAATATATGAGCCAGTGTATCAAACAGGGTATAGGTTGGTATTTCTGAACATTGTAAGTTCACATCATATTGTCCACTTGCTTGGTCTTATCAGAATCTACACCAGTTGACATAATCGTCTTTCAAGCGTGCGTAACCGTAATACGGGAACAGCGAAGATCTTGATCAGACAAAACCAACATTTTCCGGTGTACGGGCTGATATATGACGTGATTTTTCACCAACTTCGTATAATTTATATTATATTTAATCAATTTAAAAAATGAATACTTTTAACTTGTAAAGTTAACTAGCTTATAAAAATTAACTTAAACTAAGAAAACAAACAGTTACAGGAACATCAACTCTCCGTTCTTTTCCAACAATATTTCAAAAGTGTTCTAGTGTAGACGCGTCGGTACGTGTCTCAATTAGAGAAAGGTTCGACATCATTACAAAGCGATAATCTGATATACATGTTGAAATAACATTGTGATGACTAATTCAAAACAGACGTAAATTCAACCTCTAACTGGTGGTATTTAAACCATTTAGACATATGTAATTGAATAGCCAGCCTAAAGATGATATCAAAATGAATTGTCATTTTTTATATAAAAAATCATTGTTTTATTGATTTTGTATAGGTGTAATTTGGTCATAACTTTACAGTGGATAAAGCTTACAATTGTTCTATTTGAGCGACCTCACCCGTAAAGAAGAACATTTGATCGGTGCACAAGAAAATACAACCTTAGCGTAAAACCTTAGCGTAATTATTTACATGTTTATGTATGTATGTTTTCTGCGTATCCATGCTATCGAACCCAAATGAACAATGCTGTGCGTTATTTCTTGAATCATGAGCATTCTAGACCTTATTGACAAACAGCGCAGAACCATATCAATATGTGCAGATGTTCACCATCTATTTTTGTCACAAATACTCTGGATGATGTTTAATGCCAATTATAATTCACAGCATGTTTGATGAAGATTGGATAATAACTGTTGCAGTTACGAAGCGAACAATGCATATTTGGACAAATTTTAAGTCGCTACTGACTGAGCTTCCGGGATCGAAGTTAGAACTTATAGAGCGGATCAATCTAATTTGGCAATTTGTTTAATATTTTAGGACCATTATCCAAAAGTGTTTACGGCGATTTAGCTGGTTATCGAACTTGACATAGATATTATGCCCACAAACATGTATACATTTTGATAATTCATGGGTCATGGTCCTAAAATGCCTTGAGCGATTTTGCTTGTTATCGAATTTGGTCTCTCTCTGTCTCTCAATTTCTCTCTTTTTCTCCCTCCCTCTCTCTCTCTCTCGCTCTCTCTATTTCTCTCTCTCTCTCTCTCTCTCTCTCTCTCTCTCTCTCTCTCTCTCTCTCTCTCTCTCTCTCTCTCTCTCTCTCTCTCTCTCACTCTCTCTCTCTCATCTCTCTCTCTCTCTCTCTCTCTCTATCTCTCTCTTTCTATCTCTCTAAAGCATAACAGTGGATAGCTTCCCTCGATACCCTACCGTATATACAGTCAGAGCTGGGCCGTAAACTTGCCCAAGATCCCAACTTCAGATTGACATGGCAGTCCGATGCCATAAATCAAGAAGGGAGTGCGACTCGGAGCCAGAGATGGGCACTTCAACATGATTCATGTCAGGTTGCCAATTAAACCTTTTAACTAGAACAGGACAGGTGCAAGGCGGGACTTTGTCCGAAAACCCCAACTCCGACTTGGAATAGCAGCAGACAGCGAATCGGGACCTAATGAAACACGAAATGCAGTACTTCTAATTGATCTAAGTCGTCCTGTGAATTTATAGATATATTTCAAATTACATTTGACACATATCCTTCAGAATCAAAGACATACGCAAACAATTTCAAAAACCATCAGCTACTAATGTCATCCTCTTATCGGTGTTTATAAGTTTATATCATAATTAGCAATTTCTACTTTTGTCACAATGTTTTCAACTGTTTTCGATAATTACACTTCTACTTTTAGAGATTTATTTCATTTGTCCAGAGATGTTTCAAAGTTTTCTGCTGTAATTTTTTGTCTATGTGGACAGGGTTAAAACGTTCATCCCTCATCAATATCTATCATACTGCTTTACCACGCCTATACTGAGGGAACACTAACTATTTTATATACCTAATCAAAGTGCTTCTGGCTCAACTAAAGATTTAAGCACACGAAACGCTCTCCTTATCTTGAACATTTGTGTAACATTATGTACAGTACACTCGATGTCGAAAGATATTTTATTCGAGTTATCGACGCGTGCTTGGGAAGCCGCGATGTATGCTCCATTCATGTATGTCCTTTTATGTTCTTTTAAATATATGTTTATTGTGAAAAGCAAGCACGTGATGAAGAAGATATCATGAAAACTGCTGCTACACTGTTTTTAAGCGATGTATTCAAATTGTCACATGTTATCCATAGTCCACTATATAGAGTACTGCTTATAATGCTTTGATGATTGGACTGGACCGTTTATGTGAAAAAAAAGCATTGGGACATGGTATCCGAGTATTAAGTAATCAATCCAATATCCGAGTATCGGTTATCCCAATAGGTATTCCCATACACGACTAGTTATGAGTCAGTTTGATAAGACAATGTGATTCCAAAGGGGCATCGAATGCATAAAACGAGAAGACTCTCATGCTAAAAACTTACAGAATCGTAAAATACACTAAATCTGGAATGCCGTTTCGTGGACATGTTATTCACTATATTCAGAACTGGTATTTAGAAGTTAATAAAAGTCGAAAACAGTCGTCTTTAGTCACAACAAATCATGCGACAAGTCTGTGATCGTCAGTTATGGTCGCATGACGATAAAAGGTCTTACAGAGGTCCCATTGCATTGTATGCTGATCATACCAGTGTGTTACCTGTATAACGAAACGGTGCATTATGGATACATCCCGGTTAAAAGCGAAATTGTATTCAGACATCGATGCATTAGGTGCCAACCATTACAATGTAGGGCCATAATTGTTTCAGCTCTAAATGCATTAGGCGCTACAATGTTATTAGGGCCATGGAGGGAAGCATTTATATATTATTACTTTGAAGTGTTGTTTTAACTCAGCTATATCACGGCGACAGTTGTTTTGTGCATGATCCTCCGGCGAACAAATCAGTACTAAGCTAGCAAATGTTCCTTGGCCAAGAGCACTCCACTATGACAGACGAGACTTTGGATCGAACCCGGGACGCCCGCTTCCAAGTCCCCGACGCTAACCAATCGGCCACGACATATTCCTGGTTAAGTTGTAAACACGTCTGGTTTTGACAAACAACAAGACAAAATCTACTTTCTCACGTTGGATATATCTTACATCTCTTACTACGTAGCGTGAGTTATTTTGGAGCATCTCGATATTTCTAGCGTTAACCACCAGTTCAGGTTCGACCTGTGCACATTGACAATGCAAATATCATGGCCTAGTGCTAGTTTAGTAAGCAATAAGTTCAGTTAAGTGGTACTATACCAAACATACTATAAGAATAGACAGGAAATTCTTAACGATTACCAAGATGCAGTTTTGACTTAAAATGTCAATTTATCTAACCATACTAAAAAGAACGGTATTGCTATAAACAAACCACGCCATCGAAACTATCTACATGTATAAGGATTTACATTTCATAAATTCTTTGTTAACGTGGCGTACGGTTTTTATGTATAGAGTTACTAAAATGTGGATCATATTTCAAATCATCACTATCCTGGATCCCTTATACTTATCTATTGACCTTTATTTCTGTTTGACATGTTGGATAGCAACACAGGGTCTTACCTCCAGTCTGTTCTGTGTCATCATTTGAACAGGTCAAGTGTAGTTGATACTCTTCAGGTGTATGAAGTGCCAGGTGTTGGCTATTTTGTTCTGTGTTTTACCTTCTCCTTTAAGTTCACCGTCTGGTGTCCAAATTTCCTTATACAATACAGATAATCTTTGTATATCGAAGTTCAAGGAGGTGCTCACAAGCCTTCTCATACAGAAGTAGTCGACTCGTGGAAAGGTCATGTAGTACTGTACTTATGTCGCACTACATTAGCGTTATTATTACATGTTCAAATAAGAAATTACATCAATGCTAAATACTCCAATTGCTGATCGTTACTGGAATATGGATTTTAGTGATATAACTCAAGCTTCTGGAATAATACTAATATTGATATACACTTGTCGTCAAGTTCTAAAGGTCGGTTTTCACATTGCGTGGTTCATTTATCAATACCATGGTAACTCAATACATGGTCAATATGGAGTTACCCCAGTTATTACCCCTGTAATTGGAAAAGGGTTCTATCAAATAGATAAACAGAGGCCAAGATAAAGGGAGTAAACCCTTTACAACATGCATATGCATTTTGACTCATATGTAGCAATCGAATTTTGAAAATATTTTGACAATAGGAGTAAAAACAATTTTTACTTTAGCCAAATTGTTTTCAACAATTACTGTATTCAACAATTATACTTTCATATATAGAGATTTACTTCATTTATCCCGAGATGTAAGCAAAGTCATCCGCTGCAAATTTGTTTTATGCCAGAAAGGGTTAACTAGGGTATTTCCCACACAATACACATATATCTCTTATTACTCAGCCGAACCCTATACTTTTGGATAAAGACAATGTAATTTCACTGAGACACTTTTTTTATAAACCAAACATAGTGTTTAAGGATCAAATAAGGATTTGGGAACAGTACATGTCCACGTATCTTGAACTCAGTGTAAAACACTGATGTAACATAATGTACAGGACATTCTACAACAGTAAATACTCCACGTATCTGGAACTCAGTATAAAACACTGATGTAACAGTATGTACAGGACACTCTCCAACAGTAAAAACTCCACGTATCTGGAACTCTGTATAAAACACTGATATAACCTTATGTACAGGACACTCTCCAACAGTGAATATTCCACGTATCTGGAACTCAGTATACAATACTGATATAACCTTATGTACAGGACACTCTCCAACAGTAAATACTCCACGTATCTGGAACTCAGTATAAAACACTGATGTAACATTATGTACAGGACACTCTCCAACAGTAAATCCTCCACGTATCTTGAACTCAGTATAAAACACTGATGTAAAAGTATGTACAGAACACTCTCCAACAGTAAATACTTCATGTATCTTGAACTCTGGATAAAACATGAATGTGAAATTATGTACAGGACACTATCGATAACTCGAAGTTGAAGGAAATCCTAAATTACTTCGAGTTATCTACTTCATTGAAAAAACTTTTGGATTTTGCTTTATTCACTTTTTGTATTTTCTGCTTCGTAGTTCATTTGTATTTAAATCTTTATTATAAAAAGCAAGCATGTATTAAAATCATATTAAGAAAACAGCACACCAGCAGATCTGGTTTCTCGTCTGAACACTCAGAACTGCTGCTACACTGTTTTCAAAAGAAGATCAGGAATTAAGTGAGTTATATAGTAAACAAATATATTCGAATTATCACATGTTCGAGTTATCCACTTTATTTCGTATAGCTTTTACTGCTTTGATATTTTTATTGGACACTTTATCTGAAAAGGGGATGGTATTTCAGTTTCACAAAACAAACATAATGTTCTTATATTGGCTCTGAAAACATCAAACATTAATTTTATTACAAATCATGAAGACAATATTCAGTGATTTGAAAAAAACACCTCTTAAACTATCAACTTTCCGTCGATCAAGTAGTGTTCAATGAGAGAGCAAGTATATATACCTTGCTGTATCTTAAATGTTTATTAACGTTCAATTGTTTGTATTTGTATGTATTCATGCCTTATGTCTGTCTTTGCCTGTGTTCATACCTACATTGGTTAATGAACTTCTATAGCGTTCATTAGTCAGATGTATAGGCTAAAACCAGCTTGATGACTAAACAGGGCCATATGACTAGATAAGAGGGAGTGAAACATGTATTTTCCCCACAATCTTTCTCTTATAACTAAACAAAATCTTAAGTTGTGGGTTTCAAAAAAATCGACTCACTAGGCGATTCTTTTGAGAACCCACTACATAGGGTTTGAAGGTCAAATAAGTGTTTTAGAACATGAAAAATGCCCCAAAGCTAAAGCCATGAGAGCCATCGTATGAATACAAATAGAAGACTCTCACACTAAAAGCAGACATACTCGAAAGATGTATTCGATAAGGGATACTTATTGTCCCACTGCATGTTATTATATGAGCAATATAAAACTTAATGTCGAAAAAGAGTTTCTGTTCTGTTCGGTAGAGTTATGTAGACGTTAACATGTATTTTGGTGTATTCAGAACTTGTATTTAGTGGCTAATAAAAATTGTAGAAAAACACAACGCGGAGAGTCAATTCATTGTTACCCCTTAACGGCACAGAAACTGCACTTATTTAAATCGTCCTCGATGTCTGTGTCTGGTCGATGACAGTCGTTTTAAGTCGCAACTAGTCATGCATCTAATACGTAGGCTACGGTCATAGTCGCACGACGACCAAAGGATTTTGAGAGTACGCATTACATTTTAATGTTGATCGAACCAATGTTTTACTTGCATGTTCTGGGTTAATCTTGGTTACTAGATATTGTTTTGGCCGAACAAATTATCTCCAAAGGCCCGAACGCCACAGAAGGAAACAACTTTATCATGCCGACATATTTTCCTTTCAATTCTCACGACGTAACGTGAATTTCACGAAACGTCCGGTTCATTACGAGTGTTTAATGATTAACAAAATGTCACGGTTAATCAGAAGTCACTGTTCCATGAGCTCCCAGCGATTGTGACAGAGTGCGCAGCTAAAAGGCAAATATCATTCCCATTTTTTTTGTTGCTTTAATGTTCATGATATCCCAGAACCCTGATACTGCCGAGCATCGGTAGTCCAGGCAGTAACGCCGAACATCCAAATGACAAGCGGCATTCGTCTTCGACAAATGTGCTTAAACTCAGTTACTTGGTATGGCTGTTGTATGGGGTACCGTCTTCGATCAATGTGCTTACACTCAGTGACTTGGTATGGCTGTTGTATGGAGTACCCTACGACCAATGTGCTTACACGCAGTTGCTTGGTATGGCTGTTGTATGAAGTACCGTCTTGGACAAATGTGCTTACACCCAGTTACTTGGTATGGCTGTTGTATGGAGTACTGGCTCCTGCCAATGTGCTTACACTAAGTTACTTGGTATGGCTATTGTATGGAGTACCATCTTAGAGAGCCAAGGAACACGTTGATAGTGATCTGATCGTATTGATTTGACTGAATAATTGTTAAAAATATCGTTTAACACAAATCAAACAATCACTATATCAGTCAAGTTATCATTATCCTGCGGTTCGTGACATTAAAACACGTTTGAATTTCATATAATGCACGGCTTAAAACTACAATTTAGTATAGATATATGGGTTAAACAAACCAGTACTAGGCCAGGAAATGTGCCTTAAGGCAAGGGCACTCAACGATAATGCTTCAGCCGTAATCTTTGTTTAGGGAAAAAGGTCACAGTTTAGATCATTAGGATCGTAAACCCACAGACAGCAACGGGTTATACCCCCGTCAGACCGGGGAAGCGTCCTACCTGCGCTGCTACGGCGACGGAAATTGGACCCAGAGCACAATACACGATGTCAAAGAATGGTGTATACGGCAGACATCGTGCTGTGGTCGCCATGGTCGCTAATGATCGCCGAGTCACGGCGTTTGTTTAGAGCAACGTTTTGAGCATGTTCTAACCTGTAACGCGTTGAGAACGCGATGGGGTCGCAAAGGTCGTACGACAAGCGTCGTCGACGTAAAGGAATCATCACTCCATACCTCTATTCCCCTGATACGGAATGTGTCGGCTCGGATTAGCCTGTGCGGACAGCGCAGGCTGATCTTGGTCAATACATTACGCCGAGGCCATACTGTTGGTTTTCTCGCGGGAAGGCTAATATAGTGATTTATTGAGCCGGTCCATGGTGGTTCTAACCAGCCTCTACATATGTTACATAGTATCTACATATGTATACAGAAATCTCAAACAAGTCTATGTAGGTTGCATGTCAACAGTGTAGATCTCGATGAGACCAGACTCTACATATATCTTAAAAGTATCTACACATTTAGACAGAAATCTCGAACAGGTCTTTGTAGGCTATATGTGAATAGTGTAGATCTTGATCAGGCCAGCCTTTAAATATATCTTAATAGTATCTAGAGATGTAGACAGAAACCTCGAACAAGTCTATGTAGGCTATATGTGAACAGCGTAGCAGCCTCTTCACCAGTCTTAATGGTATCTACACATAGAGACAGAAACCTCGAACAAGTATATGTAGGCTATATGTGAACAGTGTAGATCTTGATCAGACCAGCCTTTACATCTATCTTAATAGTACCTATACATGTTTTCAGAAATCTCGAACAAGTCTATGTAGGCTATATGTGAGCAGTGTAGATCTTGATCAGACCGGCCTCTACATCTATATTAATAGTACCTACACATGTTTTCAGAAATCTCGAACAAGTCTATGTAGGCTATATGTGAACAGTGTAGATCTTGATCAGACCAGCCTCTACATCTATCTAAATAGTACCTACACAAATGTTCAGAAATCTCGAACAAGTCTATGTAATATATATGTGAACAGTGTAGATCTTCATCATACCAGTCTCTACACATGTCTTAATAGCATCTACACATGTAGACAGAAAGCTCGAACACGTCTATGTAGGCTATATGTGAACAGTGTAGATCTTGATCGGGCTGCTGACAGACATATTGGTCTGTTTCTAAATCGTACGGACAGAATCAATTTGTAGTACGACTTCAATTGTGTGTATTGCACATTAATCAAAACCATTCCACCGCTATGATGTTTTATAAAATGTGACAATGGCCGCTTATCTGTTGATCACATGTATTCAACTAATTAAAACACTCTAATTAGTTGATACTTTGTACGCTAATGAATCAGTTTTAGATATTGCATTAAAATCCTCGACGCGAGTATTTTGTTTTGAGGATGTGGGGTCGTTCACCATGGTTTAAAAGTAAATGTACAACAATAATTGGTGCATGGCTTTGCAACCGTCCCATGTTGGTAAGTTTCTTTCTCTATCTTTGTCTCCCTGTCTCTATCTGACTCTATCAGTGTATGTGTCTCTCTGTCTCTATTTCTCTTTTTGTCTATCTGTCTGTTTATTTGTGTCACTCTATGTCTCTCTTATTTTTTTTCTCTCTCTCTCTCTCTCTCTCTCTCTCTCTCTCTCTCTCTCTCTCTCTCTCTCTCTCTCTCTCTCTCTCTCTCTCTCTCTCTCTCTCTCTCTCTCTCTCTCTCTCTCTCTCTCTCTCTCTCTCTCTCTCTCTCTCTCTCTCTCTCTCTCTCTCAATCTCTCTCTCAACCTTTCTCGCTGTATCTACCTCTATGTCTCAATCTCTGTATTTCTCTGTCTCCCTGTATATCTGTCTCTCCTTCTGTCTCTCTATCACCCTCTATATCTGTCTCTCTCTTTCTGTTTCTGTTGATATGTCTCTCTGTTTCTGTTTATCCCTCAATGTATCTGTATGTCTGTATATGTATCTCTTTCTTTCTTTCTTTTTGTATATGCGATATAATCCCCTGTACAATATTTTCGATATTGCCACATTTTAAATGTAAAACTAACGTCTGTCTTTTTGGATTATGAAGCCAAACAATTTTCTTACACAAACCTTGATTCTCTACTAGATTGATTTCCTACTGAAATTATAAAATCCCACAGTTTATAGTATGCCAAATAAAAATTTAGTTAAGTGTTAATAATTTCGAATAAATAGTTGTATTTATAGTCCAGACCAGACTCTCATATTTACTGGCACCTTTTTGGTGTGAATTTAATTGCAGTTTGTATATACATTTAATTGGCTCTCGTATGAGATATTGACGATTATTATATAACCTATAAATAGACGCCTTTTCATTGGCTAAAAAGTAATTTTTTAGAAAAAATATCTAGCGATATTGACCGTTTTTTTCTGATATTGACCCGTTTTATTCTGATATTGACCCGTTTTATAAATAGTAACAGGGGAAGACCGGGGAATCCCACGAGCCGCATATTAATATCCTTCGCCTTTATCCGTACGCTACGGAATTTTCCGAGGTGCGTTCCGAATGACCACGGAAACTTCCGAGTGGTCATTCCGGTGACGTAATTTTTTTTAAATGACGTCATGCACGTGCATTACCAACATTTTAGACGCGCGTTTTAGACTGTTATCATGTCAAAAACGTACTGTTATCATGAGACAGAAATTGATACAACATACAACAGAAATGTTCCTTGAGTGGTCCTCTGTTTTCTTTTCAGTTGATTAATATCAAAACAATATGATAAATTAAGGGTTATATAATAAAACAGTTATGGACTTTTCAGCTGTTATACATGATGTTGATATGCACCAAAAAAATCATTATTGACCTCGGCTATCGCCTCGGTCAATAATGAATTTTTTGGTGCATATCACATCATGTATAACAGCTGAAAAGTCCATAATTGTATAATATTTATTTATTAGCTCGCACCTGCCTTTATATTTGATCCCAATACACAGTATTATAAATACTATTTCCTACAGCTGCTTAAAGTAAACTTAACCCAACGATTCAATGAAGTGTTTCTTTTATTGTAAATCAAGAGACTCACGATTAAATCAGGGTAGTTGGTAAACCTGCCGTGCAGCGTCCAGCATCGTTGTCGTCCGACCGTCCATCCTTCCGCCCGTGTACACAATTGTGGTTTCACGTACCTAGAGGTGTAGCCTAGGAAAAAAATAGTGATGTGATTAATTCCGTCATATATGGTTTCTTAAGTGGTCAATATTTTGCTTGTAAACCATAAACCTAAGTGGTCAACTTTATGGATGTCCGACCGTTCATAATTTAAGAAAATAAAAATTACTTAACCAGTTGACCAATTTTAAGATAACTGCCAAGGAATGGTTCAAAGGTGTTCATTTAAATGAATTAATGAATTAAATTCCCTGGAAAACTATGGATACAAAGGCAACATATATTCTGAATTCTTGTAAAGAACGTGTTCGATGATTATTTGGCACGCGAGTTCCTTAGATGACCCTCTACCAAGATTGATCAAATTCAACAGCCGGTAAGTAATCACAATAACTCCGGTGAGCCATTCATGTGGATAACATACAATTTATTTGTCTCTGTTCACAGTGCATGTCATTTTTCATTGGGATGGTATAAGCAAATTCATTGGAAAATGCTTTTTAAGTTGAGCCTTCACAACTCCGTCAGCATAAATGAGGACTTTGGATGCAAGGGTCGTGAGTTCAGTCAGGATACTTTCTTCTTTTAAGATCATTGTTAAAAATCATTGTGAGAAGTAACATCTGTCTTCCACCAAATGGCTTAAAGCATGGTTATATTATTGAAAAAAGGGGCAGTTTCATGGGAAAATGTTCTGCGCAAATAACCAAAAAAAAAAACAGGAGACACTCGGATAGTAACAATCGTGAACAAACTGCATATAGACATCCAGTGTGGACTAACTGCAGTATATATTCACTACGTTCGCTGCAGTGTATTAACATAAGATTATCTGCAATATTTACATTGACTGCACTAGGTGCAGTATAATTACTTCAATTTGACATTGTATATGTCTTGCCCTTTTTATACTACGCTATCTTCAGAAGATTAGCTGCCGTATATTTACCCTGCATTACACATGTTAAGTACAGTGCAGGAATACTATATTAGCTGGTTTATATTTGCATTACACTAGCTGCAGATATTTAAACTACATTATTTGCCGTATATTTAAAAAATATATTTTAAACTGCATAATCTGCAGTATATTTACACTTTAAATATAAAAAAATACTCTTGATGCTGTATTGTTGCCTCTGGAATTATGATCTTTTTCAGATTGTTTTTATCTCGATGAAACATAGGGTATGGATCGAGTATGTGTCTACAGGATTTCAAAACCCCAATATAATCTTCCCAACCCTTCTTACTTATTTCGACTTTTCACGATTTACGGTGGGTAGAAAACTTGAATTGTTATTGACAGTTGTCGAGTCAAAAGGTTTTCGAATTTTCGGGAAACAAAAATAAAAAAAGAATTTGTCAAAATTAGGGTTCCTAATTCCTAGTATTCACGTTTCGCTTCGGCCAAAAAGTCGTAACTAGGATGTCTTATTTGAAGTTTTTAGGTTTCTGTCTGGTCGAAAAAGGGGATGGTGGGAACAGGATTCCGTACACTCTTGATGCAGATTTTTTGAGATGGTGACATTATATTAGCGTGTTTGTTTTGATGATATCTAGGCTTATTAATCCGGGTTAAAATAAATTATGCTTGATCCAATTTAAGATCAATAATCTGAACACTCTAGAGGACACCTTTTTTGCTCCATAATCATTACATTTAATCAAACAATTGTCTAAGGTGTTATATGCTTTTTCTAAATATGTTAATCTAAGAATTCAAAATAAGGCTTTAGGATTGTTTACAACAAAAGTAGAATAATGCTCTACGTATTTATAGTAGAGCACATTATTAGATGTCATTTAAATCACTTTTAAAAGTGGAATATTATTTAACTATTGACAAACCCTTTAACATTAGGAAATCATTTGAAAAGTTTCAGTGTTCGGATCAAAAACTAAATATTAAAGTAGGCAAACATCATAAGGCTCCAAGAGAATATATGATTTGCACTTATTGTCTTAAAACAATTCGAATGTAATTGAGAATGAATACCGTGTTTTTCTTTTTGAAAATGTTATGAGGAATTCAGAAACATTTATTTGGGTGATATAACAGCCGACTCATTCGTTAGATTCATGTCAAGCTGTGACAGATGAAATTTATTCAATATATGTAAAATAGTGCTCAAAATGTTGTTGATAAGAAATGAAGTGTCTAACCTTAGCATTTAGCATCCATTTAGTCTTTATCTACGATAGTTGCTATTCATTTTACATGTCTGTTAATTGACAACTACAAGGAATTAAATCTTATAAATCTTAAAATAGTTTCATTTTGTTGGGGAGGGGGTAAACCTAAATATGTATTGTTCATATAAGGGGCCTGTGACCTAAATATTTGAATCTTGAATTTTGAAAACATCTTGACAAAAACTATTGATTATGCACTATAAATGAAAGTAGCATATACTAACTGAAAAAGTTGTGATAAAAGAAGAACTGCTCTATATGAGCAAATTCTCCATGTTGCACAATTTCCCTAAGCATCTAACCGCGGTCATTATCTACACTAGTTCCAATACCATCTTATATATTTTGTTACATAACAAGAAGAAGGAAAGAAAAGTATAAATAATTGTATTGCGTGTTGGCAAAACTGGACATGTATTGTTTATACATGTAGTATTGCCCGGTTGGCTAAATATTTGAATAACATGATTGAATTGAAAAAGTGAAATAAATAATAATTTTACAATCTAGAGACCACATGTTTGACTCCAAAATGATTAAACAATTTACAGATATTTATATTACGAAATATAATTAGACCTAATTTGTTAAGAAATCCGATCTTTATAGATTTGCTTCTAAAGAAAGCAATAAACAATAGATGTTATATTGGCAAGCACAGACCCTGGTATAAAATGTCAAATACATGTTTATAATAATACATAATTTACAATTGTGTAGATCACTCTAAATATGGTCATTTCATCGAAACAAATGCTTATATGTCGAACTGGTATTATATAGATAAAAAGAATTACCTGTGAGATTGAAAAAATTATGGAATTACAAGATAGAAACAGCGTGTGAATAGGATGAAAACTAATTGTCAAAACATTTTCCTTCTTTTTACAGTATGTTTAAAAAACCACCAGCTGCATATTCGTCATCAAGGGAAAATTATGACGGATATAAATCATTGGTCCTTTATTACGCCGTCTTAATTGGTTTGTCGAGTGTTTAATGTGTCTAAGTGTATACAATCTACAACTATCAAAAATATTATAAAATATTACCGATACATGTATATAAGTCTCTTGTGCAACATTCCTAATGCGTAGGATTTTCATCTTTTGTTTCAGTTACTCATGTTCATTTAATGCCAGACAAAGTACTGAAGGTAGAATTGTGATCGGTTAAGAGGAGATGCAGAAGTGCATATAAAAATATTTATCTAAAAAGAAATCCCCAACATGAAACACAAGTAATGATGCATCAGGCCAGGATGAAATATTCCAAGGATCATAAAGTGTTGGCTGTCTTGTTAAAAATTAATTGACCCCAACTCCGAATATATCATTCGGTCAACATAATACTTTTTAAATTATCATATTACCCAATTGTTCTACGGATATCCCACCTGGAACATTCAAGACAATACAGTGTTTTCCTATTTATTGAATGTACGGAACTAGCTGATGCATTATAATTCAGAGTATGCAATCTACTAATGCAATCTATTAATGTTCGAATCTCCAAAACAGAGGGCAAGCGTGGCCATGAATTGATCACCCGAGCGATAGCTATGCATCATACATTTTGTTATGTGTAACTGCTAATATCTGAGACAATTTAATCATTATAGTGAATGAAACTGCTAGGATGAAACTTATCAATAAAGGACATTTGTTATCATATTAAATATTTGAACAGTTTGTCAGAGACAACCAAAGTATCACGCTCGTGAAGTTTGGGTGATATCAGTCCTATCGTTTGTGAGGTGATTGTGTTTAAAGTTTAATCTCACTTGCAACTATGATAGCCTTGCTAACGCAATTCTTCTAAAAATACAACAGTAACAATCTACTTTGGGCTCTATCACGTTACAATCGCGTATATTAATAAGGGGTGTTAAACGATCATACAGACATACGAATATATTTGCACAGCGATAAACTATTTGTCAATGAATATGAAACAGAAACAAATGTTCCAAAACCATACAAACCTTTAACCGAAAATTACTGAAATATTAACAGCTTTGTAAACGTCTTAAGCACAAACAGAGTAACCATCAATCTCATTGAAATTATTGATATCCCCTTTTAATTTTCGCATTAAAACGGAATATATATTTTCATTTCCGCGTACAAAGTAACGGACCTTATTTGCGGAGTTATTATGATTTTAAATGTGCGATTTAAGGTATGATGTACATTATAAATATGGCGGAAGAAATAACCCATTCGGACCATACAACAAGTAAACTTTACACTTATACATATTTCTATCATCAATTTACCTTAACCAACTTATGGGATTGATTGATTGGTTGTAAGGCTGTTTTCAACAATTTCCAGTCATATCACGGCGGTCAGTTCACATATTCGTATGTTTCCACTTTATATACTTTCGAAGCACCTGACTGCTTTTTAACTTACGGGAGATGTTAATATACTGTTTCTGTCAAAGAACTCGACGTTCAGCTCCTACGCATCTACAATAGTCGTGTGGCAGTTTTACAAATGAGTGGTGCCTTAGGTAAAGCAATCTTAGTCTAAGTGTTACAAGTTAAAATAAATAGATATTTAATCTCATTCAAATGGACAGTCACTGCCAGCTATTTAATAAAACAGTATGCGACTCATTGGTGATCAGTGTAGAATCAGATTGTGCGAATGCGCACGCTGGTCTAGATCTACCCTCATAGCCAATGCCTTAAGGTCATATTTAGATGGAATCACTAAGGTCTGATCTCTAGGATCATGCAGACCACTGTACTTGCAAATAGGTGGATACGGTATCGATATTACCAAGAAATACATGCTATTTTTGTTTGTTTCTTTGTTTAACTCTTTCCACGATTGTGACGCACCTGAAACTTACTTTTGTTGTAATGACAATGGGAAAAAGTGATTTTGTTCATAATGAACAATTTCTCATTTCGCAACAGAATGTTCAATAATGATAGTTTCATTTATAGAGAAGATCCATGTGTTTGTCTCGATTAGTCGTCTGATGCTGACTTGTCGTATGTGGGAAATGATTATCTTATATTATAGTTGAAGGGTCGTCTCATTGTACTTTGATATGTTGATAAGTTTTGTAATTCTCTTTTCCATTGTTTTTGTTAACATCACACTTGAGTGTTTACTATTATTTTCCGCGTTTTTAAGATATGGAATGGTCAAAGGCCCCGATTCATAATATATCATGTGTTAACACTTCAGTGCATCTGGGGACAGATTCACTATTTTAAATCCACAACGTTAGACGGGGATATCCAACTTGACAAATAAGATTGCAAACATAAAAGGTTTGTTCAAAGCCTCCGTCTTCCGTTGTAGATTGAAAACAGTGAGATTGCCAATATAAAATGATATGGTTGTAACTTTTATAAGTGCTTTAAGTGGCCCGAAGCTTCGTATTTCATTGTTGTTTGGCGACTTGACTCTTAAATCTGAACTTTGCCTAAGGATCTACTTTACATATCTTTTAAATGAGACCGTTGAAGGACAAAGTTTTGGAAGAAAATTTACTTTTGTCAAATCATCGGAGAGAAAGATTGGCCGAGCTGGCATTTGAACTCACGATCCTTGAATTGACAGTCGATGAGTTATCGCAACCAGCAACTTACTTATGACAAGTTTAGAACAAAACTGTCTGCTCTTCAGAAACATATTTATTTTGAGAAAAAAGATTGTTTCCTACTAAAATCCTCTGTCAAATTGACGAAAAGTGAAGATCCATATCAGACTGCATGGATTTATCTCGTCAAAGATATCGGATTGGCGCGACGCTCGTATTCACGGATCTTCAAATAGCGATTTGCTCGCTCACACATAGTATGTGGAAACGTTGCCTCCAGTATGTTTCTTCTTTTGTTTTCAGTCATTCAATACGATTAAGTGGACTTTTTACATAATGTCTACATTTTCCGTTCAAACCATTACAAAAATCATGAATATATTATTTAAAGTATTCTGCATAGATGATATGAATTTAAGGTCTGTACATTTAATATGTATTGACAAATTACGAGTTTTAAAATAAAAGAAACGCAAGGTCGGCGCACTGTCTAAAGTGTACGTTTACAAATGTTTTGTCTGTCTTTCACAACGTGCTTTTCTTCCACTTTTATCTTTGAAATTCCGCCAGATTACGTCACATTCAACTCTGACGTCATACCAATATACTGTTAATGTTGTTGACGTACGTCATTTACGTATACAAGTCGTTATGTTGTGACTTGATTACGTATAGTTGACTTGTGCTCATGACACCATTGTGGATCACACAATTCTGATAAATAAAGAACTCAACATTTGAACGTAATTACAGCTTATATCCGGTGTGAAGATGCAAAGGGATTTCTGACCATTCGATCATCAGAACAAATTCTACGAACATTACATTGGCTTTAACCCCTCTCCATCATACTCCAAATCCGCATCAGATGCCTTTGAAAACAAGGCAAAAAAAGGAAAATCGTCAGTATAGGAAATTCATTTTAAGGAATAGAGTAGACAACATTGTGCCAAACAGGGAAATTGCTCATTACAGGCAATTTTTCTTTTAACATAAGAGCCCGTCCATTGATCAGTTAGTCCAACTTCTAGTCCAGTGTCTGAGTGATAGCTATGTAGCATATGTTTTGTTTATGTGTAACTGCTAATATCGGAGAAAATTTAATGAAGAGCGTGAATGAAACTGCTAGGAGTGGACACTGTAAATGAAACTTATCAATAATGGACATTTGCTATGATATTTAATCTTTGAACAGTTTGTAAGAGGACCACCAAAGTATCATTCCCGTGAAATTTGGTTGATATCATTGGAATTGTTTGGGAGGAGATTGTGTTCATGTTATCCCTATCCTGATGCAGCATGGCAGCTACCTTTTCAAACCAATCAATATGGCTTGAACAAATTACAAATGTACCCTTTAATCAGACAAAAACTTGAATAGAAAAGGAACTATTAAGTTTTGTAATTTGGCCCCTTTTCTGGCTGCCATGTTGTTCAACCTATCAATACGGCTCTATAAGCAAATATTATAGATGGTCACTCAAGGAACATTTGTACTAATTTATCTTGGAATCTGACAAGCGGATTTAGAGATGACGAATTTTCAGTTTAGGCGTTTGATTCTATTCCTCTGCCGCAGCCACACAAGTTGTGTTTATAATTTATACCTTTGAACAAATTTGAAAAAGACCACCAAAGGAAAATTCCTGTGAAGTTTTGTTGGGATTTCCCAGAGGACTAGGATGATATATCATTTGAAGCTAAAGGTTCAATTTACCCGTTTTCTGAGGCCGCCTGGTAGCTATGTATTTAAATCATTCAATATGGCTTAAATAATTATGTAGAGGGTCACTGTGGGAACAAATACGACAAGTACTTTCTTAAGAATAGAGTTTTAAAATGTTGTCATTTTGCCATTTTCTGATGCCGCCTGGCCCCTTTTGTTCAACCAACTGATAAACGCTTGATAAATGCTTGAACAATTTCCGTATAGAGTCTCTGAAGGAACATTTCTACTAAACAACTGTAATCAAACAAGAATGTTAAGTATTGGGCATTTTACTCCCTTTCTCATACATCGCACATACAAGAGTTCTAAACAAAAGAATATTACTTGTTCTTTTGTCCTGTGGATAAGGATGAAATGTTATTTGAAGCTAAACGTTCAATTTTCCCCTTTTAAGATGCCCCGTGGTTTCCTTTTCTTATACCGCCTGAATGCCGTGTTTAACAACAAATCAATATAATTATATTTGTAGAGATAACATTTTACCCCTTTATATTGGTATGAGACAAGCTAATTCAGAGGAAAATTTGTTAAAGATTGGGCAAATATTACCCTTTCTGATGCCGCAGCAAGTTTTCCGTAGACAATAAATATATATAATTTCTTCATTTGCCACAATATTTCCAAAAGTCACAAAGGGCCTGTATGTAGGTAAGGGTTGATTGATATCTCAGGTTTATTTTTCTGATTTTTTCTGTAACAAATCTAGCTGAAGTTTAAGTACTCATCACTTGCATTTAGTTTCCAAGGGGAAAAGAGTTGTCCCTCGTGCGCACATGTACACGCATGTGAATCAGTGAGAGAGGAAACCAGTGTCTATTTACAAGTGTCTGTTTGGAGACTATGTTGAATTTATGTGGTTGTTGAGTGGATAATGGTGAGTCATTATTAGCTCGACTATTCGAAGAATATGAGAGCTTTACTACTCGCCCCGGCGTCGGCGTCGGCGTCGGCGTCTCCGTCGGCGTCCGGTTAAAGTTTTAGGGCAAGTTGGCATTTTCATTCATAAGTATTTGTGCTAGGGCTTTAATATTTGGAATATTGTTACATCTTATACCTTTCTTCACATTGAATGTTAAAGGTACAAAGTGTGACCTTCTTTTTGGGGTAAAAAACCTAATTTTCGGTGGTTAAAGTTTTAGGGCAAGTTGGATTTTTTTTTTTATTTTTTTTTTTTCTCAATAATAACTTATGCTAGGGCTTTTATATTTGGAATATAATTACATCTAATACCTGTCTTCATATACTCGGCTCGCTATGCTGTCAGACTGTGTATTAAATATATTATGAACTAAGCTGTGTGTTTTGAGATATTATGCGACACCAGTACTAAATCTCTTTTCCGCGGTACGTTATCATATCATTCATGCCAGTACTGACTCCCTTTTGCGGTATGTTATTATATCACTTATACCAGTACTGACTCTCTTTTCTGCGGTACGTTATTATATCATTTAAATCAGTACTGACTCCCTTTTCTGCGGTACGTTATTGTATCATTTATACCAGTACTAACTCTCTTTTCCGCGGTACGTTATTATATCATTTATACCAGTACTGATTCACTTTTCCGCGGTACGTTACTATATCATTTATACCACTACTTACTACCTTTCCGTGGTACGTTATTACATCATTTATACCAGTACTGAGTCCCTTTTCCGCGGTACGTTATTATATCATTATACCAGTACTAACACCCTTTTCTGCGGTACGTTATTATATCATTTATACCAGTACTAACTCCCTTTTCTGTTTTACATTATTAAATCATTATACCAGTACTGGTTTCTTTTTCCGCGGTACGTTATTATATCATTTATAGCAGTACTGACTCCCTTTTCCGCGAAACGTTATTATATCATTTATACCAGTACTAACTCCCTTTTCCGCAGTACGTTATTATATCATTTACAGCAGTACTAATTCCCTTTTCTGCGGTACGTTATTATATCATTTATACAAGTACTAACTCCCTTTTCCGCGGTTCGTTATTATATCATTTGTACCAGTACTGACTCCCTTTTCCGTGGTATGTTATTATATCATTTAAACCAGTACTAACTCCCTTTTCCGCGGTATATTATTATATCATTTATAGCAGTACTGACTCCCTTTTCCGCGGTACGTTATTATATAATTTATACCAGTGCTAACTCCCTTTTCTGCGGTACGTTATTATATAATTTATACCAATACTGACTCCCTTTTCCGCGGTACGTTATTATATCATTTATACCAGTACTGACTCACTTTTCCGCGGTACGTTATTGTATCATTTATACCAGTACTAACTACCTTTTCCGCGGTACGTTATTATATCATTTGTACCAGTATTGACTCCCTTTTCCATGGTATGTTATTATATCATTTAAACCAGTACTAACTCCCTTTTCCGCGGTATATTATTATATCATTTATAGCAGTACTGACTCACTTTTCCGCGGTACGTTATTATATAATTTATACCAGTACTAACTCCCTTTTCTGCGGTACGTTATTATATAATTTATACCAGTACTGACTCCCTTTTCCGCGGTACGTTATTATATCATTTATACCAGTACTGACTCACTTTTCCGCGCTACGTTATTATATCATTTATACCAGTACTAACTTTTTTTCCGCAGTACGTTATTATATCATTTATACCAGTACTAACTCCCTTTTCCGCATTACGTTATTATATCATTTATACCAGTACTAACTCCCTTTTCTGCGGTACGTTATTATATCATTTATACCAGTACTGACTCACTTTTCCGCAGTACGTTATTATATCATTTATACCAGTACTAACTCCCTTTTCCGCGGTACGTTATTATATCATTCATACCAGTACTGACTCACTTTTCCGCGGTACGTTATTATATAATTTATACCAGTACTGACTCCCTTTTCCGCGGTACGTTATTATATCGTTTATACCAGTACTGACTCCATTTTGCGGTATGTTATTATATCACTTATACCAGTACTGACTCCCTTTTCCGCGGTACGTTATTATATCATTTACACCAGTACTGACTCCTTTTTCCACGGTACGTTATTATATCATTTATACCAGTACTAACTCCCTTTTCCGCGGTACGTTATTACATCATTTATACCAGTACTAACTCCCTTTTCCGCGGTACGTTATTATATCGTTTAACTCTAAATTATCTCATTCACTTAAAACACAGACACTGCCAGGTTAAATATCCTACATAAAACTTATATCTTCAATAATTGATATCAGCATTAGTGACTACAGATTAAATTGTTCTAATGTTTGTGGATTTAAATGATCTTTTTTCTTATTTCTTCATGTGAACCGAAATATTGCGGCTTCTCTTTGTTGCTTTGCATCAAACATACGTCTTGTTCATATATTGAGTGCTTTAAAAAAGCTTACATATGTCCATGAAATAAATAATATTCAATAGGAAAAAAAGTAAGTCTATAAATATTCACCAGAAATTCCCTGGGCAAACTTGTACGTCCGGCAAACCAACCCGATTGGTTTCCCTTTGACAGAGACATCGTATGTATACACAGCGATGAGACTCACCAGACAGTCTTGTATACTACAGTAGATCTGGAATACTTAACGCGATTTCACGGAAGTAGAATATTACTAATCGATATTTACTGTAATCTGAACGTGTATTAAGTAGTTAATAAAATGTAGAAAATCACAATGCCAACAGTTAATCATTTGTCGCTGTCGATGCCTGTTTCTGATCGTTATGCAACTAGTGGGCTGTCGTCAGTTATAGACGCACGACGACCAGATGACTTAGACAGTTCCTATGACAGTTTATGTTGATCTGACCAGTGTGTTACATACGTGTATGCATTACCATGTGTTATGGGTTATTCCCGGATTCAACCGATTATTATATCCGGACATGAGTCCATTAGTTGTCAACTATTCTCTAAAATACCGAATGCCAGAAAAGGAAGCAATTACTATCACTTTAAAGTATTAGTAAGGTTAGATTATGGATCTGCATTGGTTAAGTTTCTAGCCCGTCAGATTTAGACATGACGTAACTTCATCACGACGATAGATCTTACAATTCTCGCGATGTAGCATAAATTTCACAAACCGTTAGGTTCGTCTTGAAATTGTCGCGATACATAGAGAATATTACATCCTTGACGTCCGATATGAACTTTATCTGACAAGGTAATGTTGTATGTAAGTGCTTAAACTAGTTAAAATGAATGTACTTGAAAACTTGTTTTAGCATGCAAGATAAATATAATATTACGTACAGTCGACATACATTAATTAACTAAGATCATAAAAGAATGACGAATATTATATAAAAATATAAGCTATGTCTTATTTGTCCCTTTCATATTTTTATCTCTTTAACAGATAACTAAATAAAATGCGTGAAACATTCTTGTTCTTTATTTCATTAGAAATATAAACTAATATAACTATATCACGGTCGAATGCTTACTTATTCATGTTGACTGCATATAAACATTGATCGCATTTTTGACTAATATAATTTATATTTAAACAACACCTTCCAGGCGAAATTTTGTAATAATAAACGGGAAATACACAGTTAGGTCCGCTTATGGATAATGTATAATTCATGAGAAATTATCATTTTTTCAATGGATGTTGTTACGTGTTTATATCAAAATCACCATGGGTCAAAATTGCCATAGAAGTCAAAATCCCGATGGCAAAAAGGACAGGGTATGCAAAAGCCCCAAGATGGGAAGTCAAATCAAAATCTCCATGATGGGTAGCATAATCCCCTCACTCAGTTACTGTTTGAATTCATGTTGATCTCTTTGGTCTTACAGTGTTACAACTTACAAGTTCAGCCTGCAAAGACATCTGAAACTATGTGCATCACATGTTAAACCTACAAAAACACAAATTTGATTGGCTCATTAAAAAGTACTGATAAGATAATTTTATTGTATAATCTCATTTAATGACAGTGGCCAACTCCAGCAACTCAAATCAAGACAAATAAGCCACTTCTACTTTTAGGACAGTAAATTCCTTGGATGGGTTACTAAACAAAAACAAAGTCAATATTTCTCAAATTGTCCAAATTATCATAATATAACATACGGTACCTATTTGTAATCAACTTCAAATTATCATTAAAATGAGCTCAAACCCTGTTACCTTTCCTACATTAGTAACAATTTGAGGACAAATTATTTTATTAAAATATCCCCTCTTCTTCTTATAAATATGGAGATTTTGGCATAAATGCTACTTTTAGCAACTTTAAGTATCATTAGCCCTTTCCCTCATATAGGCGCTTTCTGGCGCCTCTGCAGTAGACGGCTTTTTGAAAACATAGCGGCAAAAGAAGAAATTGCTCAATACGAGCAATTTCTCCTTTTGCCACAATGTTTTCCACTTTAGTCACAGGTTATCCATTCAGTTAAAGAGATTTTCTATTTTACAAAATATGTTCAAAGTCGTCTGCTGCAGAATTGTCGTATCGGGAAAAGATTTCAAACAATAAATACAAACAATCTCCGTATTTTATCAACCATAAGATGATATTAACCTTTTCCCCTCATACATCAAATCTGAAGCTGACGACTTTGAAAATCTCTAGACAAAAACATGGAAAATCTCATAAATGAAGGTAAAATTACTGTGAAAAGTTGAAAACATTATGGTAAAAAAGGAGAAATTGCTCGTTTTGAGCAATTTCTCCTTTTGACACGATGTTTTCAAAAGTCGTCTGCTGCAGATGCGTTTAAATGCGTCTATAGGTTTGAAAAGGTTAAACATATATTTCAAGATGACAAACACAAGAAAGGGTCTAGCATGCGAAACTGTCTATGCATGATGTTTTGAATTTGCTAGAGGGTGGGGTTATTTTTTAAATCCCCTGATCGGAAGGGTGATCTATTGTAACCGTTCTGTCCATCACCTACTGAAGAACATTCAAAACTACGTAGAAATAGAATTGCAATTATGATTTTGGTAATAGGCTCCCGATTTTCTTAAATGCCTTGCATTTGTTTACTAGCTCATTAACTTTAATAATTTAATATATAGAGGATAATTGTTTGTTTCAGTGTATTATCGAAGTTTCTTTCATCGAGTGAAAAGCAAAGATGATATTTTCAAGAGTGTCGTAGCCACGAGTGAAAATATAACCCTTTGCTCTTCACAATATATACTATATACTATCTAAAAAACAATTGATCTACAATTAAGTCCAGGTTCTTGCATATGTGTAGAAAAATATGTCGTGTTCGTATTCAATGACATCACTGGTAAAGGGAAGTAAAGCTCGCCAATTTACGTTCTTTATATCATTTGTTGTTTCCCTTGTTCTCAACAAGTGATTATATATATATATATATATATATATATTCATTATTTGTACATTCCTTTAGATCTGTCATTTACTAATGGGTTTCCTTGTGCTCAGATAATCATTCTAATACCAAGTGATTAAATGTAGGCCTAATAGGCCTATTCATATGGAATATTACGTTGCGGGAGCGAGAATTGGGTTCATATTGCACGACAAGTAGCGTGGAAAAATCGATGTATTACGAGACTGATCTATGAAAAGCGAACAAACTAACAAATATACAGATTCCATATATTTTTTATTGGGAAAACAATTGTGTAATCGTGAAATGAAAAGATGAATGGCGGATGAATACATTTTCCGGCGCAAATACATGCAGATTGTCATGCGCAGTTCAGACATGACGGATTAAAATTCCGTATCCCACCTGTTGAAAATACAAGCTTGCGACGTCAGACACTGCGCAGACTACTTTCAGCGAGGTTCTCATTTTAAATCTGCGCTAAGTAGTACGGGTAAACAAATCGACGGCGAAGCCGGCGATGTTTCCCGTCAATAGGTAATGTGTTTGAACTTTGCAAAAATTTGCTATACCGTCTTTCCAAAAATTGTGTCCAGAGCGAACTTTTCGATGCATGTATGCAGTCACGATACTCGTACGTTTTCATTGGATGAAAAGAAAATATCGAAAAAAAAAAAAAAATCTAGAGGAAATAATTAAATATGATAATACGTACACGATAAAGGAACGAGCACAAATTATTTTATGTGTGATAATTTGCGTGTAATAACACTCGTCGTCTATATTTAAAATTAGTCCAAATAAAAACTCGTATGTTTTTTTTGACTTTCCGGATGTTGATAAACAAAAAAACATGTCTGGTACCCTGAATTACAAAATTGTTAAATTACACAAAGCAGAGGACCAGATCATTCGGTTAACCTATCATTCGTCTGCAAAGGTTTCACTATGTCGGTGTCACCTTTTGGAAACTTGGCAGTTTAAGTCAGCGTTGTTTATTTACAAGTAATTAGACACATTATTAATAATTCAGAGTGCTTATTTATTATTTAGTCGATTTATTATATTGAATCTGTTCTTAAACTCAAATTTAAGTTTTAATTTTTGGTTATTTTTAATTTCTATTTTGTTAGTGTGTTTATTTTTTTTAATTATGATTGGAGTAAAAGATATTTCCTATTGAGACAAAAAACAACATTTAGTTGAAATAGGGATTTTAATCATAGAAACTGGAAGTTAGCTGATAATGTTACTAACAATATATTTAAAATCATTTAATTCTTGAACTAAACATTATACTCTATCATGTTATCTATAAATAAATAAATAATATGTCAAAATGGTAGGTGTTATTTTGAATGAACATTGTTACAGTCTGAATCCAAGGTTACAAAGTAACAATATTTGTCAGAACCCTGTTTCCTTTGATCATCCATATTGTTCAATAAAAACACCACCAGCTTCTTTTAATGCTAATGATAATCACTTCTCCTCAAAGCCCAAAACAACAAAATCAGAAAGGTCTAAAAGATCAAAATTAAAAAAAGATAAAAAGAAATTTAATGCTTTGAAGAAAAATGGAAATGTCCAAAGAAAAAGACAGACAAAAGTAAATTTTCAAAAATCTAGGAAGAATGCAAGGTTAAAAAAAGTGTATAAAAACAACATGCATTATTTGATTTAAGGACATATACTGGTACATATAATACTGTTACCATTAATGAAATCAAAATGAAATCACTAAATGTCCCTGGAGAGGGAAACTGTTTTTTTCATTCACAACTCATTATTACAGACTATTAATCTGTAACTACATTCTTAACAACTGGGACCTGTGGGCCAATGCAGTGTCACTGCATCATGATATTAGCATAAACTCTGTAAACTTGTACTGGGAACATATGATTAACAGAAATGGATATGCTACTGCACTAGAAATCCAGGCTGCTTGTTTCCCCTTAACGATGAACATCAACATTTGGCTGCGTGGAATCACTTACAGTGAAGAATTTAAACGTGTTATGCCACGCTACACTGAGCAAACATATATAACAGATAATGCAAGTGGAATTATAAATCTATTACTTCAAAATTCTCACTTCACAGTGTTAACAGGGTTGAATGAGCACAATAACATTGAGTGTGATATAAGCATTTCTTCCAAAAATGATGATTGTCATAAAAAAAGGCAAAAGGTTACACATGAAAAAATGAGAAAGAAACTATCAACTGATACAACTGCAAATATAGTTGTTAATGAAAACATTGTGGAAAGAATAGCAACACAAACAACTGAACAAAATGAAATTGTTAATAAAAACATTCAAACAACTAAACAAAATGAAGTTGTTCAGGGAAATATTGGTGAAGGTATTGATCAATGTAGAGAAATAAAGATCAAAAGTAACAAAACATATAGACATACACATAATTCCTCAAAGTTTTTTTCTACTACAGTAAAAGAAGCAGACTCTTACAATAGATGCAGAAAGCTTGGATTACCGTTCTGTTTTTCAGAATTAAATGAAACAAATAAACAAATAAGAATTAAATGAAACAAATAAACAAATAAGAATTAAATGAAACAAATAAACAAATAACAGCCAGACAAAAACTCAATTTAAGAAAAATAGCACAGGCTCAGAAGAAACTAAACATAAATGTTAATGATTTACCACCACCTGCACCGCCTTCTAACGACAGTCAATACAACAAGGCAATGGATTGCATAAGAGAATTTGAACTTGAGCAAATGTCTTATAAATTTAATTGCTGTCATGTTTGTAATGAGCGAAGGCTTGAAATGAAAATGTCTAATTACAATTTATGTCTACGTTGCAAATCTGACAAATCAAGTGTAAAAATGTTCTCAGCCCAAAATAATATGGATCCTAAACCAGCACCTGAAGAACTTTTTGATCTTACTCTTGTAGAGCAACAATTAATAGCAAGATTAGTCATCAACATTCATTTACTAAAGCATGGAGGTATTGCTGCAAATGGTCATTGCGTAACATTTCCACAAAATGTGAATGAACCAGCTAAGATACTTCCAAGGCTTCCAAGTGAAGTTAAAATCATAAGAATTCGCAAAAAGGGCTCAAACGACACTTCTAAAGAATTCAATGTCCAAAGATCAAAAGTATTAAAAGCACTTGAGTGGCTAAAATTATGTAATCCTGCATATGCTGATATTATTATCAGCAAATCTCGTGTAAATGTTCTACCTGAAAATGAACCTTTGGTTATTGATACAGTAGAAACAAGTGATTATAAATGTGACCCTGACAATGGTCCTGCTTCTGATCAAGTTGACCCTGGTGACGTGGATGGGGACACAAATTATTGTGTTGGTCTGTCAGATATCACCTTTAATATTAATAACTCCACTATTAATCATGGCTTGCAAAATGAAGGCAGGAACTGGCCAGCCTCATTACTACATGTCTATGTTTACATAAGTGAATATGTATTGTACGTAAGTTTAACTACACCATTGTCTTCTTGAATGTTTGGTAAATGTTAATAAACTCTTCCCTACACTACAGACTCAGTATATCAAATGCATGCACGAAAGTAAATTATTATAGTTGTCAGCTACTAAACTACAGGGTGGTAGTTTAGCTTCAAAACTAGTTTTATTATGTAGCCCATACCTACAAAGACAGAAAATTACAAGCCCCAGCCCTTTCCCATATATTCACACTTTTTATCACCACTGCAGACAAATTGTGGAAACATTGTGTTAGAATGAGACAGTAACGCATTGCCCATGATGAGTTTAAGAACAATTGAAAAAGGTATAATAAAATAAAATGTTCATAGTCTGTTAATAAAACTGATTTCAAAATGTTTTATTAGTTGAACAAAATCGAATATTTCCTAAACAAATACAATGGGGAGTAAAGATAGAATAGCCTACTCGTGATTTTATCAAGGAAAACAACGTCATGTCAAAACCTAGTTCCCCCCTAATTTGTATCCTTTTAAATTATAGACAAGTGCTAGAAATGAAAAAGATCTTATTTTGAGTGATATACCGGCTCTTATATCACGATGTGTCGTTCAGGTGTGTATAAATTAATCACTCAGGCCATTCGGCCTTCGTGATTAATTACTACACGCCTGAACTCCCAATCGTGATATACGAGCCGGTATATCACTCAAAATGAGATATATTTCCTAATTATATCGAGAAAGTGTGCGGTATGTGTTTGTTAGAGTTTAAAAAACTTCTTTGGAAAAGAAAAACCTACAATGTTTTGGAATTTCCTTTTCCTTTCCGACAATATTTTCACCTTGCACACTTTATTCGATTTTCACAAGGTTTGATAAAATGTGTATCCGGACAAAAGCTAACACAAGGGTTAGTGCACACCGTCACACCTGACTTAATTACTTCTTTATGAGATCAGGGTAAACTTTACAGTGTTTTGTTAATATCCGTGTGTATTGAAAATGGAGGACGCTATACACGGTTTCATGAAAGCTACTTTGTTAAAAGATATTCCGAAAGAACGGTAAAAATCATATACATTTTTAGTTTTCATTGGAAAATAATAATTGCTTTCTACTCCTTTTTGTCTCTCATCTTTTTGTATTAATTCGTGAGTTATTTTATGCATATACTTTTTAAAATCTTATTTCACAGTTTTGTCGCATGCATTGGCATACATTTTAGGCACATGTCTCCTCCGTTATCTGTCCGTCCGTCCGTTCGTTTGTCTGGCCTTCAATTCGAACTTTATATAATTTTATAATATGCACGGCGAGGGTAAACGGACAATACCTCTACAGGATATTAAGGATAACACCCAATAGGATATAAAAGCCTTCCCCCTTAGTGAAAAGTTGATTATACCCCCTTGGTATTTGATATTAACCCTTTTCCTGCAGCAGACGACTTTGAAAACATACCCAAAATATTTTCGAAACTGTCTTTAAATGAAAGTATGTAATAATTAAAGGGAGTTGAAAACATGGTGACAAAAGAAGAAATTGTTCGTTTTGAGAAATTAATTTTTTTTTTGACATGTTTTCAAAAAGCCGTCTGCTGCAGAGGTATCTATATGAGGGAAAGGGTTAATATATAGATGCATTTATGAGCCGCATATCAAATGTATTTGAAGTGAATGTGCAACCTTCTGTATGAAGAGGTTACAATTACACCTTACTGATCCTTGACGAATAAGAGAGTATTATCCCACACTCTGTAACGGCGGCCAGTTCATGTGTTTCCTGGCTTTCGGACACCAGTACTCGATATAACACCATTTCAAAGCAACTGGCTACTTTTCTGCATAGGCCTTTTTTCCATTGGTGGGAGATGAATGACGCTTGTAACATTTACTTTTTTCAAATGTCTGAAATAATGTTGGTCGAGCTTGGTTTTGAACTTACAACCCTGGACCGACTAAGCTATCAGGAATCAGCCGGAACAAAACTTCTGCAGTACGCCTATTTTTTCGAATAACAGTTTAAACTCTTTCCCAAATACAACACATCTGCAGCAATCGACTTGTTAAACATCTAGGCAGATTTATGGAAACTCTTTTAACCCTGTCCCTCATACTACAATTCTGCAGCAGACGACTTTGAACATATTTTGACAAAAAATAGAAAATCTCTATAATTGGATGGATAACCTATGACTAAAAGTGGAAAACATTGTGGCAAACGGAGAAATTGCTCGTTTTGAATTTTTTTTCTTTTGTCACTATGTTTTAAAAAATCCGTCTGCTGCAGAGGCGTCATAAAATGGGAGTATAATGGGAGTATAATAACGGAATCATGTTGAAACCATTGTGTCGAAAAAAAAAATAGCTCATATGTGCAATTTATCCTTTGGCTACACTTTTTAAAAAGTTCTCTGCTGCAGATGCTTCAAATGCCGTCTATTTGTGGGAAAGGGTTAACAATAATAGACATGCCGTTAATTGTAATTCCGTTCAGTAAATGAGTATTTTCGCAAGAAATCGATTCACAGAACAATTGAGAAATATAGATTCAGATCACTCTTGGTATCCGCGTAGATTGGTCTGAATCGATACTGTTTAATCATTGTTTAATTAAGCAATGTGCAATTACAAAGTAAAACACAGAGACATATACATTCATGTAATTATATATTCCTGCACAAAATAAAATAAAAAGTAAATTTAACAAATATGTAATCCTTTTCCTAATACCGACGCTTTTCGAGGCCTTTGCAGCAGACAGTTTAAGGAAAAATAAGAAATGCTGCAAGTTTAATCAAAACAAGGGTGAGATTAGCTTCTACCCGTTGTGATATGTATATGTTTAACGAACGACAAGTTTAGTTGATGGTCGCAAAAATAGTTTATTCTGCACGGCGAAGGCAAACGAATTCATGACGAGCGACAAGCATAGGTACTGCTCGCCAAATAGTTAATTCTTTACGGCGAGTATAAGCACAATTTTCACCAGCGACCCGTTTAGTTACTGCTCGCCAACTAATTAATTATGCACGGAGGGTAAACACATTCATCATGAGCTTCAAGTTTAGTTACTTCTCGCCAAATACTTCATTCTGCACGGCGAGGGTAAACAAAATGTTAACTATCGACCAGTTTAGTTACTGCCCGCCAAATATTTAATTTAGCACGCGAGGGTAAACAAATTCATCAAGAGCGACAAGTTTAGTTACTGCTCGACAAATATTTTATTCTGCACGGCGAGGGTAAACAAATTATTTACGAGCGGCCAATTTAGTTACTGCTCGCCAAATAATTAATTGTGCAGCGCGAGGGTAAACAATTTATCACGAACAACCAGATTAGTTACTGCTCGCCAAATAGTAAGGTATCGCGAGGTTAAACAAATTCATCAAGATCGACCAGTTTAGTTTCTGCCCGCCAATTAGTTAATTCTGCACGGCGATAGTAAACAATTTCATCATGAGCGACCAGTCTAGGTACTGCTCGCCAAACAGTTAATTCTGCACGGCGAGGGTAATCAATTTCATCACGAGAGACCAGTTTTAGTTACTGCTCGCTAAATAGTTAATTCTGCACGGCGAGGGTAATCAATTTCATCACGAGCAACAAGTTTAGTTACTGCTCACCAAATAGTCAAGTATGCATGGCGAAGGTTAACATACTCATCACGTAAGCGACCAGTTTAGCAACTGCTCGTCAAATAGTTAATTATGCACGGCAAAGATAAACAAATTCATAACGAGCGACCAGTTTTGTTACTGCTCGCCAAATAGTTAATTATGCACGGCGAAGGTAAACAAATTCATCACGAGCAACCAGTTTAGTAACTGCTCGACAAATAGTTAATTATGCACGACGAGGGTAAACATATTCACTATGGCGTGTTACAATATATCGCTACAGCTGTTTAGTATTGACACATTTTATCTTTTTTATGCAGAGCTATGAGAGTAATATACATGTATACAGTTAAATCGAGAAACTGCTCTTTTAAGCCTTTTTTCCCTTTATTCCAATACTTTCACCTTGCACCTTCTGTGATGTCGATGATTTGTAAACAAAAATGTATCAGAAAAAATCTTAAGTTATTAACAAGATTTGAAAATTGTTCGACAAAACGAAGAATAACTTATCATGAACAATGTCTTCTGTAACCATAATGCTGTTAAAAGTCGTCTGCTGTATATTCGTCAAACTACGTCTACGGTGGAAACTGTTTAATTGGCTCACACGGTTAAGCCACATGTAACACGATATGCTGTTTTACAAAAATCTTCTTCAGTTTGAGTTCCTAAAATAGATTTTAAAGTTACTGATATTTCATGCTTTATAGATACAACTGTCGCCTGTTACACTATAAAGGTACAGTTGTTCAGTATTGAAACAATTTGCTCAATCGTTTCTCTCATAAAATTGTATGCAGAGGAGATATGAGAAACATATAATTATATCGAGAAAGTGTGCGGTATATGTTTGTTAGAGTTGAAAAACATCTTTGGAAAAGCAGAAAACTACAATGTTTTAGAATTTCCTTTTCCTTTCGGACAATATTTTCACCTTGCACACTTTCTTCGATTTCCACAAGGCTTTATAAAATGTGTATCAGGACAAAAGCAAAGACAAGGGTTAGAGCACACCGTCGTTTTAATGAGATCTAGGTAAACTGTACTGTCTTTTGTTAATTTCTGTGTGTATTGAATATGGAGGCCGTTATATACGATTTCATGATAGCTACTTTGTTAAAAGATATTTCGAAAGAACTGTAAAAATCGTATACATTTTTAGTCTTCATTGGAAAATAAGAATTGCTTTCTACTCCTTTTTATCTCTCAGCTTTTTGAATTAATTCGTGAGTTCTTTTATGCATATACTTTTTAAAATCTTATTTTACAGTTTTGTTGTGTCGCATGCCTTGGCATACATTTTAGGCACATACGCATATCTCCTCCGTTATCTCTCCGTCCGTCCGTTCGTTTGTCTGGCCTTCAATTCGAACTTTATATTATTTTATAATATGCACGGCGAGGGTAAACGGACAATACCCCTACAGGATATTAAGGATAAAACCCCATAGGATTTAAAAACCTTCCCCCTTAGTGAAAAGTTTCTCACCTCTGATCTATGTGAGAAAGTAGTCAGTGGCTTCGAAAGAATGTTGTGTAAGTACTGGTGTGGGAAAGCCAGGAAAACATGGGTATGTGCAATGACCGCCGTGATATGACCAAAGCTGTTGAAAGCGGCGTTAAACTCCAAACAAACAAAAAAAATAGTGAAAAGTTGATAATACCCCCTCGGTGTTTGATATTAACCATTTTCCACATACAACAAATCTGCAGCAGACGACATTGAAAACATACCCAAAATATTTTGGAAACTCTCTTTAAATGAAAGTATGTAATAATTAAAGGGAGTTGAAAACATGGTGACAAAAGGAGAAATTGTTCGTTTTGAGAAACTTCATTTTTTGTTGCCATGTTTTCAAAAAGCCGTCTGTTGCAGAGGCATCTATATGAGGGAAAGGGTTAATATATAGATTATATTAATGAGCCGCATATCAATTTTATTTGAAGATATTGTGCAAAATTCTGTAATTACACCTTACTGATCCTAGACCAATAACAGAGTATTATCCCACACTCTGTAACGGCGGCCAGTTCATGTGTTTCCTGACTTTCGGACACCAGTACTCGATATACCACCATTTCAAATAACGCCTGCTAGTTAATGTGTTTCCTGGCTTTCTGACACCAGTACTCGATATAACACCATTTCAAATAACGCCTGCCAGTTCATGTGTTTCCTGGCTTTCAGACACAAGTACTCGATATAACAACATTTCAAATAACGCCTGCCAGTTCATGGGTTTCCTTACTTTCAGACACCAGTACTCGATATAAAACCATTTCCAAGCAACTGGCTACTTTTCTACATAGGACGTTTTCACATTGGTCGGAGATGAATGACGCTTATATTTTTTTTTCAAATGTCTGAAATAATGTTGGTCGAGCTTGGTTTTGAACTTACAACCCTGGATCGACTGAGCTATCAGGAATCAGCCGGAACAATAATTCTGACGTACACATATTTATTCGAATAACGGTGCAACTCTTTTCCAAATACAACACATCTGTAGCAGTCGACTTTTTAAACATCTACGCAGATTTATGGAAACTCTTTTAACCCTTTCCCTCATACGACAATTCTTCAGCAGACGACTTTGTGCATATTTTTTCAAAAAATGGAAATCTCTATAATTGAATGGATAGCCTATGAATAAAAGTGGAAAACATTGTGGCGAATGGAGAAATTGCTCGTTTTGAGCAATTTCTTCCTTTGTTCCTATGTTTTTAAAAAGTTGTCTGCTGCAGAGGCGTCAGAAAGATGTGAGATTAACCTCTAGCCGTTGTCATATATATATATGTTCAACGAACGACCAGTTTAGTTGATTTTTGCAAAAATAGTTAATTTTGCACGACGAGGGTAAACAGCTTCATGACGAGCGACATGTTTATGGTACTGCTCGCCACATAGTGAATTATGCACGGCGAGCATAAACACCCTTTTCACGAGCGACCAGTTTTAGTTACTGCTCGCCAAATAATTAATTTTGGACGGTCAGGGTAAACAAATTCATCACGAGCGACCAGTTTAGTTGCTGCTCGCCAAATATTTCATTCTGTACGGCGAGGGTAAACAAATTCTTCATGAGCGAACAGTTTAGTTACTGCTCGCCAAATAATTAAATGTGCACGACGAGGGTAAACAAATTCATCACTAGCGACCAGATTAGTTATTGTTTGGCCAAATAGTTAAGTTGCACGGCGAAGTTAAACATATTCATCACACGCGACCAGTTTAGTTAATGCTCGCCAATTAGTAAATTCTGTAAGTCGAGGGTAAGCAATTTCATCACGAGCGACCAGTCTAGGTACTGATCAGTTACAGTTGTTTAGTATTGACATATTGTATTTAACATACAAACTCTTGACGTCAGCGACCAGTTTAGTTACTGCTCGTCAAATAGTTAATTATGCACGGCGAAGGTAAACAAATGCATCACGAGCGACAATTTTTGTTACTGCTCGCCAAATAGTTAATTCTGCATGGCGAGGGAAAACAGATGCACTATGGCTTGTTACAATATAAAGCTGCAGATGTTTAGTATTGACACACTTTTTTAAATGTGCGTGAAGTTAGCCGGAGTAGCCGGAACAGCCGGAGTAGCCGGAACTCCGGCTACTCCGGCTGTATCAACCAGCCGGAACAGCCGGAGTTCCGGCTACTCCGGCTGCATTAACCAGCCGGAATAGCCGGAGTTCCGGCTACTCCGGCTGTATAAACCGGCCGGATAAGCTGTATTTCCTATTACTTCGACTGTACTTACCAGTCGAATATCATCATTCCGGCTACTCAAGCTGTATTAACCAGCCGGAATTCAGGCTTCTCCGGCTGTATAAACCAGGCGGAACAGCTGGAACTCCGTCTACACTGACTGTATTTACCAACCGAAACAGTCGAACTCCAGCTACGTCGGCTGTATTAACCAGTCGGAACAGCTGGCTGTATTAACCATCCGGAACAGCCGGAACTCCGACAACTTCGACTGTATATACCAGTCGGAACTCCGTCTATACCGGAACAGTCGGACCTCCACATGTGGAAGAATTATTTCACCGGCAATTGCTATCAGGTATAATTTACCATATGGAAATAAAGAGTAGCTGTAACTTTAACGCGCTATGACTCTTTAATTAATTAATTCATCGCTTAGGTGCAAACGGCTCCACAAAATATAATTATCTATCTTTAATATGTGTCATTTATTTTTCGAGAAAAATATGATTTAAATGGTCTTCTTTTAGGTTAAATAAACGTTGTCAATATCGAATACAGGACAACAGATCACATGGACAAAAGCTCCAATGCTATTTTTGACAGAAGGTCCCATATCATTTTAATAGGGTGGACAAAAGATCCCATGTTATTTTAACAGGGTGGACAAAAGTTCCCACACCATTTTGACAGGATGGACAAAAGATCCCATATTGATGAGCCATCCTGGTTTTTGTCTTAAGGTGACAGACAGTAAAGGTGTTGAGTATATTTTCTTCTTATTAAATGATTTCATAGAAAAATAAACCAGAAAAAAACGAAAAGATTAATAAAGTCAAATTTACTCATTTACTCCCTGTTAATAAAAAATTATGAGTAAATATATAGCAAACAAAATATAGCATATGGTAACTACTAGTGTTGAAAATTTAGCACATCATGATAATAAAACAATGAAAAGTGGATATACATGTATTTACAAACAAAACAGCTTTCAAAGTAGTTCATGCAGACAGGGTCTTTCAAATAAAGACCCTGATGCAAACATATTCAATCAACACACAGTCTGGTCATTGTCATTAGTACAGCTATTTATAAAGTTCACACCAATAATATGCTCAATGTTTTATTTTTCACAGTTTATGTAAAGAGTTCAATTAACAACACAATTTAGATTTTGATTGCCTTTAATTTAAAACAGCAGGTGATAACTTTGACCCTCTACATTAATTGGCTGTTTACCTTGAAATTCACATCCATAATATGCTCAATGGATAGGAATTATATATTCATATAGTTTATTCATTTCAATCTCTTTATTACTGGCTGATATATATTATAAGTGGGATCTTTTGTCCACCCTGCCAAAATGATGCGGGAGCTTTTGTCCACCCTGTTAAAATAACATGGGATCTTTTGTCCACACTGTAAAAATGATGTGGGAGCTTTTGTCCACCCTGCCAAAAATAGCATGGGATCTTTTGTCCGGCTCCCGCAAATATCATATAGACAAAGAACAAAATAAAAGTACCCATTCACTTATAATCGATGTATATCAAATATTATTATATATATTTTTTAGTTGCAAACGGTCTCTGATTTACCCGAAGTTTTATGACCCTTATAAAGTCAATTTGTATCACCAGGGGATCTGAAGCGAGTCGCGTATCCCTATTACATAATCATTAATACTATATACATGATCTATACTATAATCTTCAATGTGAAAGGATGTATCTTTAACAACTGCGAATAGAAGGGGGTATTATACATTTAGTAACAGAACGTAAATTGGTAATTTACTGCTCTAAAACATTCCTGCCGTAAATTATATAATGCGGGTTTTTTTCTGTTTCTGGTCCTCTGGTGTATGTGGGAAAAGGTTACGATAAAATCCACCTTACTATGTTGTGAATTAAAAACTAAAATTCAATCAACTCTGTTGACCGAAATTTACAAATATCAGACTTTACCCATAAATACGCATTTGGACGCATCAATAGTTCACGGGTTTTAGAAACAGTGTATAAATTGGAGACATTGATCATTAATAATTATTAAATTAATGAATGTTTTCTATTCTATTCAATTGTTATTTAATTAAGTTCAACATCCATGATTTTCCATAATCGTGCATACTTATATGTGTATCGTTAGTCTATTTGTTAGTTTTCATCATGGATATGCTTATGTATATAACATGGAACGTGTGTCAATAAATACTATTAATTTACAGATGTTTTGGTTTTATCCATATTAAGCTATAAACCAGTGTATTTGGCTAATTGCCCGCCACGACTATCCCCGAGGCGTTAATTGTTTTATTACCCCGGTCATAGCGTGTGATAAATGTGTATTGGTAAATAACGGAACCTAACGGAGATTAACGAATGAATTGTTTCAGAGCGCAGCTAGGCTTATCGATATTTGATATTTATCTGATGATCAAAATTCTTCAGTATGGCTGCGTCGGCTGTATTAACCAGCCGGAACAGGCTGAACTCCTTCTACACCAACCATATTAACCAGGCGGAACAGCTGGAACTTCGTCTTCACCGACTACATTAACAAACCGGAACAGTCGGACCTCCAGCTACGTCGGCTGTATTAACCAGCCGGAACGGAGGGAATTCCAGTTACACAAGCTATATTAATCAGCCGAAACAAGCGCAACTCCGGCAACTCCGACTGTATTAACCATGCATGCTTCAATCCACCGTCCAATCCATCTATCTCGAACAATAGGCACGCGAAAACGAGGGTGAAACCACTCTGTCGGCCCAACACTGGCTGTGTTTTGCAGCCGGCTGCGATACATCCGGATGGAATCCGGCTAGCGTTTCTGGGAGCAAGAGTGTGTCACTTTCACCTGACATATATGTCAGGATACCAGTTAAACTCTAATATCCAGCAATTTCCAGCCGGAGTTAGCCGGAGTTGGGCAGCCAAAACTCTGTTTTGTGACATGCAACAGAAAGTCAGTTTGCGGCGCTTTCACCTGGCATGCTTCAATCCGCCGTCCAAGCCATCTATCTCGAGCAATAGGCATGCCAAAACGAGGGTGTGAGCCACTCGGTCGGCCCAACTCCGGCTGGGTTTTACAGCCGGCTGCGATAAATCCGGGTGGAATCCGCCTAGCGTGTCTGGGAGCCAGAGTGTGTCACTTTCACCTGGCATATGCCAGGATGCCAGTTAAACTCTCTAATATCGAGCAATATACAGCCGGAGTTGGGCTGTAGACTTGGCCAAACTGCCAACTTCATCTGAACATGGCAGCCAGCCGGATAAATCCGGGTGGAATCCGGCTAGTGCGACTCGGAGCCAGACTGAGGCGCTTTCACCTGGCATGCTTCAATCCACCGTCCAATCCATCTATCTCGAACAATAGGCACGCCAAAACGGGGGTGAGACCACTCTGTCGGCCCAACTCCGGCTGGGTTTTGCAGCCGGCTGCGATACATCCGGGTGGAATCCGGCTAGCTTGTCTGGGAGCCAGAGTGTGTCACTTTCATTTGACATATATGTCAGGATGCCAGTTAAACTCTCTAATTTCCAGCCGGAGTTGGCCGGAGTTGGCCGGAGTTGGGCTGCCAGAACGCCAACTTCATGTGAACATTGCAGCCAGCTGCGATAAATCCGGGCGGAATCCGGCTAGTGCAACTCGGAGCCAGAGTGAGGCACGTTCACCTGACACATGTCACGATGCCAGTTAAGCTTTTTAATTCGAACAGGAAGGGTGCAAAGTCGGGAATATGTCGGGAAATCCCAACTCCGGCTGCGTTTTGCAGCCGGCTGCGATACATCCGGGTGGAATCCGGCTAGCGTTTCTGGGAGCCAGAGTGTGTCACTTTCACCTGACATATATGTCAGGATGCCAGTTAGACTCTCGAATATCCAGCAATTTCCAGCCGGAGTTAGCCGGAGTTGGTCTGCCAAAACGCCAACTTCATGTGAACATTGCAGCCAGCTGCGACAAATCCGGGCGGAATCCGGCTAGTGCAACTCGGAGCCAGAGTGAGGCACTTTCACGTGACACATGTCACGATGCCAGTTAAGCTCTCTAACTCGAACAGGACGGGTGCAAAGTCGGGAATATGTCGGGAAATCCCAACTCCGGCTGTGCATGGCAGCCGGCTGACGGAATTTGGCGAAACCGGATGTCATGCAACAGAAAGTCAGTTTGCGGTGCTTTCACCTGGCATGCTTCAATCCGCCGTCCAAGCCATCTATCTTGAGCAATAGGCATGCCAAAACGAGGGTGGGAGCCACTCTGTCGGCCCAACTCCGGCTGGGTTTTACAGCCGGCTGCGATAAATCCGGGTGGAATCCGCCTAGCGTGTCTGGGAGCCAGAGTGTGTCACTTTCACCTGGCATATGCCAGGATGCCAGTTAAACTCTCTAATATCGAGCAATATACAGCCGGAGTTGGGCTGTAGACTTGGCCAAACTGCCAACTTCATCTGAACATGGCAGCCAGCCGGATAAATCCGGGTGGAATCCGGCTAGTGCGACTCGGAGCCAGACTGAGGCGCTTTCACCTGGCATGCTTCAATCCACCGTCCAATCCATCTATCTCGAACAATAGGCACGCCAAAACGGCGGTGAGACCACTCTGTCGGCCCAACTCCGGCTGGGTTTTGCAGCCGGCTGCGATACATCCGGGTGGAATCCGGCTAGCTTGTCTGGGAGCCAGAGTGTGTCACTTTCATTTGACATATATGTCAGGATGCCAGTTAAACTCTCTAATTTCCAGCCGGAGTTGGCCGGAGTTGGCCGGAGTTGGGCTGCCAGAACGCCAACTTCATGTGAACATTGCAGCCAGCTGCGATAAATCCGGGCGGAATCCGGCTAGTGCAACTCGGAGCCAGAGTGAGGCACGTTCACCTGACACATGTCACGATGCCAGTTAAGCTTTTTAATTCGAACAGGACGGGTGCAAAGTCGGGAATATGTCGGGAAATCCCAACTCCGGCTGCGTTTTGCAGCCGGCTGCGATACATCCGGGTGGAATCCGGCTAGCGTTTCTGGGAGCCAGAGTGTGTCACTTTCACCTGACATATATGTCAGGATGCCAGTTAGACTCTCGAATATCCAGCAATTTCCAGCCGGAGTTGGTCTGCCAAAACGCCAACTTCATGTGAACATTGCAGCCAGCTGCGACAAATCCGGGCGGAATCCGGCTAGTGCAACTCGGAGCCAGAGTGAGGCACTTTCACGTGACACATGTCACGATGCCAGTTAAGCTCTCTAACTCGAACAGGACGGGTGCAAAGTCGGGAATATGTCGGGAAATCCCAACTCCGGCTGTGCATGGCAGCCGGCTGACGGAATTTGGCGAAACTGGATGTCATGCAACAGAAAGTCAGTTTGCGGCGCTTTCACCTGGCATGCTTCAATCCGCCGTCCAAGCCATCTATCTCGAGCAATAGGCATGCCAAAACGAGGGTGGGAGCCACTCTGTCGGCCCAACTCCGGCTGGGTTTTACAGCCGGCTGCGATAAATCCGGGTGGAATCCGCCTAGCGTGTCTGGGAGCCAGAGTGTGTCACTTTCACCTGGCATATGCCAGGATGCCAGTTAAACTCTCTAATATCGAGCAATATACAGCCGGAGTTGGGCTGTAGACTTGGCCAAACTGCCAACTTCATCTGAACATGGCAGCCAGCCGAATAAATCCGGGTGGAATCCGGCTAGTGCGACTCGGAGCCAGACTGAGGCGCTTTCACCTGGCATGCTTCAATCCACCGTCCAATCCATCTATCTCGAACAATAGGCACGCCAAAACGGGGGTGAGACCACTCTGTCGGCCCAACTCCGGCTGGGTTTTGCAGCCGGCTGCGATACATCCGGGTGGAATCCGGCTAGCTTGTCTGGGAGCCAGAGTGTGTCACTTTCATTTGACATATATGTCAGGATGCCAGTTAAACTCTCTAATTTCCAGCCGGAGTTGGCCGGAGTTGGCCGGAGTTGGGCTGCCAGAACGCCAACTTCATGTGAACATTGCAGCCAGCTGCGATAAATCCGGGCGGAATCCGGCTAGTGCAACTCGGAGCCAGAGTGAGGCACGTTCACCTGACACATGTCACGATGCCAGTTAAGCTTTTTAATTCGAACAGGACGGGTGCAAAGTCGGGAATATGTCGGGAAATCCCAACTCCGGCTGCGTTTTGCAGCCGGCTGCGATACATCCGGGTGGAATCCGGCTAGCGTTTCTGGGAGCCAGAGTGTGTCACTTTCACCTGACATATATGTCAGGATGCCAGTTAAACTCTCGAATATCCAGCAATTTCCAGCCGGAGTTAGCCGGAGTTGGTCTGCCAAAACGCCAACTTCATGTGAACATTGCAGCCAGCTGCGACAAATCCGGGCGGAATCCGGCTAGTGCAACTCGGAGCCAGAGTGAGGCACTTTCACGTGACACATGTCACGATGCCAGTTAAGCTCTCTAACTCGAACAGGACGGGTGCAAAGTCGGGAATATGTCGGGAAATCCCAACTCCGGCTGTGCATGGCAGCCGGCTGGCGGAATTTGGCGAAACCGGATGTCATGCAACAGAAAGTCAGTTTGCGGCGCTTTCACCTGGCATGCTTCAATCCGCCGTCCAAGCCATCTATCTCGAGCAATAGGCATGCCAAAACGAGGGTGGGAGCCACTCTGTCGGCCCAACTCCGGCTGGGTTTTACAGCCGGCTGCGATAAATCCGGGTGGAATCCGCCTAGCGTGTCTGGGAGCCAGAGTGTGTCACTTTCACCTGGCATATGCCAGGATGCCAGTTAAACTCTCTAATATCGAGCAATATACAGCCGGAGTTGGGCTGTAGACTTGGCCAAACTGCCAACTTCATCTGAACATGGCAGCCAGCCGGATAAATCCGGGTGGAATCCGGCTAGTGCGAATCGAAGCCAGACTGAGGTGCTTTCACCTGGCATGCGTCAATCTACCGTCCAATCCATCTATCTCGAACAATAGGCACGCCAAAACGGGGGTGAGACCACTCTGTCGGCCCAACTCCGGCTGGGTTTTGCAGCCGGCTGCGATACATCCGGGTGGAATCCGGCTAGCGTGTCTGGGAGCCAGAGTGTGTCACTTTCATTTGACATATATGTCAGGATGCCAGTTAAACTCTCTAATTTCCAGCCGGAGTTGGCCGGAGTTGGCCGGAGTTGGGCTGCCAGAACGCCAACTTCATGTGAACATTGCAGCCAGCTGCGATAAATCCGGGCGGAATCCGGCTAGTGCAACTCGGAGCCAGAGTGAGGCACGTTCACCTGACACATGTCACGATGCCAGTTAAGCTTTTTAATTCGAACAGGACGGGTGCAAAGTCGGGAATATGTCGGGAAATCCCAACTCCGGCTGCGTTTTGCAGCCGGCTGCGATACATCCGGGTGGAATCCGGCTAGCGTTTCTGGGAGCCAGAGTGTGTCACTTTCACCTGACATATATGTCAGGATGCCAGTTAGACTCTCGAATATCCAGCAATTTCCAGCCGGAGTTAGCCGGAGTTGGTCTGCCAAAACGCCAACTTCATGTGAACATTGCAGCCAGCTGCGACAAATCCGGGCGGAATCCGGCTAGTGCAACTCGGAGCCAGAGTGAGGCACTTTCACGTGACACATGTCACGATGCCAGTTAAGCTCTCTAACTCGAACAGGACGGGTGCAAAGTCGGGAATATGTCGGGAAATCCCAACTCCGGCTGTGCATGGCAGCCGGCTGACGGAATTTGGCGAAACCGGATGTCATGCAACAGAAAGTCAGTTTGCGGCGCTTTCACCTGGCATGCTTCAATCCGCCGTCCAAGTCATCTATCTCGAGCAATAGGCATGCCAAAACGAGGGTGGGAGCCACTCTGTCGGCCCAACTCCGGCTGGGTTTTACAGCCGGCTGCGATAAATCCGGGTGGAATCCGCCTAGCGTGTCTGGGAGCCAGAGTGTGTCACTTTCACCTGGCATATGCCAGGATGCCAGTTAAACTCTAATATCGAGCAATATACAGCCGGAGTTGGGCTGTAGACTTGGCCAAACTGCCAACTTCATCTGAACATGGCAGCCAGCCGGATAAATCCGGGTGGAATCCGGCTAGTGCGACTCGGAGCCAGACTGAGGCGCTTTCACCTGGCATGCTTCAATCTACCGTCCAATCCATCTATCTCGAACAATAGGCACGCCAAAACGGGGGTGAGACCACTCTGTCGGCCCAACTCCGGCTGGGTTTTGCAGCCGGCTGCGATACATCCGGGTAGAATCCGGCTAGCGTGTCTGGGAGCCAGAGTGTGTCACTTTCATTTGACATATATGTCAGGATGCCAGTTAAACTCTCTAATTTCCAGCCGGAGTTGGCCGGAGTTGGCCGGAGTTGGGCTGCCAGAACGCCACCTTCATGTGAACATTGCAGCCAGCTGCGATAAATCCGGGCGGAATCTGGCTAGTGCAACTCGGAGCCAGAGTGAGGCACGTTCACCTGACACATGTCACGATGCCAGTTAAGCTTTTTAATTCGAACAGGACGGGTGCAAAGTCGGGAATATGTCGGGAAATCCCAACTCCGGCTGCGTTTTGCAGCCGGCTGCGATACATCCGGGTGGAATCCGGCTAGCGTTTCTGGGAGCCAGAGTGTGTCACTTTCACCTGACATATATGTCAGGATGCCAGTTAGACTCTCGAATATCCAGCAATTTCCAGCCGGAGTTAGCCGGAGTTGGTCTGCCAAAACGCCAACTTCATGTGAACATTGCAGCCAGCTGCGACAAATCCGGGCGGAATCCGGCTTGTCCAACTCGGAGCCAGAGTGAGGCACTTTCACCTGACACATGTCACGATGCCAGTTATTTTTTTTAATTCGAACAGGACGGGTGCAAAGTCGGGAATATGTCGGGAAATCCCAACTCCGGCTGTGCATGGCAGCCGGCTGACGGAATTTGGCGAAACCGGATGTCATGCAACAGGAAGTCAGTTTGCGGCGCTTTCACCTGGCATGCTTCAATCCGCCGTCCAAGCCATCTATCTCGAGCAATAGGCACGCCAAAACGAGGGTGGGAGCCACTCTGTCGGCCCAACTCCGGCTGGGTTTTACAGCCGGCTGCGATAAATCCGGGTGGAATCCGCCTAGCGTGTCTGGGAGCCAGAGTGTGTCACTTTCACCTGGCATATGCCAGGATGCCAGTTAAACTCTCTAATATCGAGCAATATACAGCCGGAGTTGGGCTGTAGACATGGCCAAACTGCCAACTTCATCTGAACATGGCAGCCAGCTGCGATAAATCCTGGTGGAATCCGGCTATTGCGACTCGGAGCCAGACTGAGGCGCTTTCACCTGGCATGCTTCAATCCACCGTCCAGGGTTAGGGTTAACCCTAACCCTATTCGATTTCTAAAATTCATTGGATTCGTATTCGGTTTTTCATGTTTCAATCGAGATGAATGATTCGTACCAACTGGTTTTCGCTCTTTGCTCTTTGGGAACTGACTTGACCATTTTCTTTCGTTTATTTTTCAGTTCTCTTCTGGCATGTTCTGGCATAATCAAAACGATTAAACTGATATTACAAACAAACTAAACAGGCTTAATAATTCTTGCTATATGTAAACTATACATGTGAACTTTCATAATGCTCAATCTTGATCTTAATCTTTAATTTACTTCGTATTTTTTTTTTATATACTCCCGTTTTTGCTATCATACTTCTTTTACTTCTTGTTCGAAATATTTACATCCTGTCTGTTTGCACAGGTTATTTAAATATATTTAACTACGCCTGCTTCCTTTAAGTCATCAAAATTCTTCTTGTAATTAATTGTTTTAAAAGGATTTGCTATAACAATTGAATAGAATAGAAAACATTCATTAATTTAATAATTATTAATGATCAATGTCTCCAATTTATACACTGTTTCTAAAACCCGTGAACTATTGATGCGTCCAAATGCGTATTTATGGGTAAAGTCTGATATTTGTAAATTTCGGTCAACAGAGTTGATTGAATTTTAGTTTTTAATTCACAACATAGTAAGGTGGATTTTATCGTAACCTTTTCCCACATACACCAGAGGACCAGAAACAGAAAAAAACCCGCATTATATAATTTACGGCAGGAATGTTTTAGAGCAGTAAATTACCAATTTACGTTCTGTTACTAAATGTATAATACCCCCTTCTATTCGCAGTTGTTAAAGATACATCCTTTCACATTGAAGATTATAGTATAGATCATGTATATAGTATTAATGATTATGTAATAGGGATACGCGACTCGCTTCAGATCCCCTGGTGATACAAATTGACTTTATAAGGGTCATAAAACTTCGGGTAAATCAGAGACCGTTTGCAACTAAAAAATATATATAATAATATTTGATATACATCGATTATAAGTGAATGGGTACTTTTATTTTGTTCTTTGTCTATATGATATTTGCGGGAGCCGGACAAAAGATCCCATGCTATTTTTGGCAGGGTGGACAAAAGCTCCCATATCATTTTTACAGTGTGGACAAAAGATCCCATGTTATTTTAACAGGGTGGACAAAAGCTCCCGCATCATTTTGGCAGGGTGGACAAAAGATCCCACTTATAATATATATCAGCCAGTAATAAAGAGATTGAAATGAATAAACTATATGAATATATAATTCCTATCCATTGAGCATATTATGGATGTGAATTTCAAGGTAAACAGCCAATTAATGTAGAGGGTCAAAGTTATCACCTGCTGTTTTAAATTAAAGGCAATCAAAATCTAAATTGTGTTGTTAATTGAACTCTTTACATAAACTGTGAAAAATAAAACATTGAGCATATTATTGGTGTGAACTTTATAAATAGCTGTACTAATGACAATGACCAGACTGTGTGTTGATTGAATATGTTTGCATCAGGGTCTTTATTTGAAAGACCCTGTCTGCATGAACTACTTTGAAAGCTGTTTTGTTTGTAAATACATGTATATCCACTTTTCATTGTTTTATTATCATGATGTGCTAAATTTTCAACACTAGTAGTTACCATATGCTATATTTTGTTTGCTATATATTTACTCATAATTTTTTATTAACAGGGAGTAAATGAGTAAATTTGACTTTATTAATCTTTTCGTTTTTTTCTGGTTTATTTTTCTATGAAATCATTTAATAAGAAGAAAATATACTCAACACCTTTACTGTCTGTCACCTTAAGACAAAAACCAGGATGGCTCATCAATATGGGATCTTTTGTCCATCCTGTCAAAATGGTGTGGGAACTTTTGTCCACCCTGTTAAAATAACATGGGATCTTTTGTCCACCCTATTAAAATGATATGGGACCTTCTGTCAAAAATAGCATTGGAGCTTTTGTCCATGTGATCTGTTGTCCTGTATTCGATATTGACAACGTTTATTTAACCTAAAAGAAGACCATTTAAATCATATTTTTCTCGAAAAATAAATGACACATATTAAAGATAGATAATTATATTTTGTGGAGCCGTTTGCACCTAAGCGATGAATTAATTAATTAAAGAGTCATAGCGCGTTAAAGTTACAGCTACTCTTTATTTCCATATGGTAAATTATACCTGATAGCAATTGCCGGTGAAATAATTCTTCCACATGTGGAGGTCCGACTGTTCCGGTATAGACGGAGTTCCGACTGGTATATACAGTCGAAGTTGTCGGAGTTCCGGCTGTTCCGGATGGTTAATACAGCCAGCTGTTCCGACTGGTTAATACAGCCGACGTAGCTGGAGTTCGACTGTTTCGGTTGGTAAATACAGTCAGTGTAGACGGAGTTCCAGCTGTTCCGCCTGGTTTATACAGCCGGAGAAGCCTGAGTTCCGGCTGGTTAATACAGCTTGAGTAGCCGGAATGATGATATTCGACTGGTAAGTACAGTCGAAGTAATAGGAAATACAGCTTATCCGGCCGGTTTATACAGCCGGAGTAGCCGGAACTCCGGCTATTCCGGCTGGTTAATGCAGCCGGAGTAGCCGGAACTCCGGCTGTTCCGGCTGGTTGATACAGCCGGAGTAGCCGGAGTTCCGGCTACTCCGGCTGTTCCGGCTACTCCGGCTAACTTCACGCACATCTTTTTTAAACTGTTTTATGCAAAGCTATGAGAGTAATAAACATGTATACAATTAAATTGAGAAACTGCTATTTTTAGCTTTTTTCCCTTATCGTCAATACTTTCACCTTGAATCTTCTGCGATTTCGATGATTTGGTGAGAAAACTGTATCAGCAAAACCATAGTTTGTTAAATATATTTGAAAACGATGTGACAAAAGGAAGAATTACTAATCATGAACATTGTCCTCTGTAACCAAAATGCTATCAAATGTCGTCTGCTGTAGATGCGTCAAACTATGTCTACGATTGAAAAGGTTTATTTGGCTAACACAAGTAAACCACATGTAACACGATATGCTGTTTTCCAAATATATTCTTTCACTTTGCGTTCCTGAAATCGATTTTAAATTGACTGATAATACATGCATTATAGATGCAACTGTTGCGTTCAACAATATATAGCTACAGTTGTTTAGTAGTAATTTACTCAAACGTTTCTCTCATAAGATTTCATACAGAGATATGAGAAACATATAGTTATATCGAGAAATTATGCAATACGCGGTTGTTAGAGTTGAAAAAAACATCGGTGGAAAAGAAGAAAACTACTCTGTTTTTATATTTTTCTTTTCCAGTTCAATCATATTTCCACCTTGCACGCTTTCTTCAATTTCCACAAGGTTTCATAAAATGTGTATCCGGACCAAAAGCTAAGACAAGAGTCAGAGCAAACTGTTAATTACTTCTTTATGCGATTTGGGTAAACTTTACAGTCTTTTGTGCCTGTGTATTGAATAAGAAGGACATCACATACGGTTGAATGAAAGATACTTTGTTAAACAATATTCCGAAAGAACGGTAACAATCATATACATTTATAGTCTCTCATCTTTCTGGTATTTATTAGTGTGTTCTTTTATGCATATATACTATTTAAAATCTAATTTTACAGTTTTGTTGTGTCGCATAGCTTGGCATACATTTTAGGCACATACGGATATCTCCTCCGTCATCTGATCTTATAATATGCACGGCGAGGGTAAACAATTCCATCACGAGCGACCAGTTTAGTTACTGCTCGCCAAATAGTTAATTCTGCACGGCTAGGGTAAACAAATTTATCACGAGTGACCAGTTTTGTTACTGCTTGCCAAATAGTGAATTATGGCAAGGGTAAACAAATTCATGATGTGAGACCAGTTTAGTTACTGCTCGCCAAATAGTTAATTCTGCACAGCTAGGGTAAACAAGTTCATGATGAGCGACCAATTTAGTTACTGCTCGACAAATAGTGAATTCTGAACGGCGAGGGTAAACAAATTCACCACGAGCGACCAGTATAATTACTGCTCGCAAAATAGGTAATTCTGAACTGCAAGGATGAACAAATTTATCACAAGCAACCAATGTAAGTTGTTGATCATGGTGGTAACGCTGTTCGGCTTAATAGGTGTAACGGTCTGTTGTGAAAGAATCACGCATCATTTCGTTGTTCTTGTTTTAGTTGTTTTTAGCCCGCCTATTCGAAGAAATAAAGGAGCTTATGCAATCACACCGGCGTCCGCGTCCGCGTCCGCGTTGGCGTTGCCAGCTTGGTCAAACCTTTGCGTGCAAGGCCTTTTCTCAGACACTGTGTATGCTGTTGCTTTGAAACTTCACACACGTATCCAGAGTCATTAGACAACCTTGTATGTCAAGTCCCATAACTCTGGAATATTTCTTTTTCTGAATTGTGCCCTTTTTTGGACTAAGAATTTTGGTCAAACCCTTGCGTGCAAGGCCTTTTCTTAGACACTTTATATGCTGTTCCTTTGAAACTTTACACACTTATTCAAGGTCATTAGATGACCCTGTTAAGTCCCATAACTCTGGAATGGATTTTGACTGAATTGTGCCCCTTTTTGGACTTAGAATATTGGTCAAACCTTGCGTGCAAGGTCTTTTCTCAGACAATTTGTATGCGGTTGCTTTGAAACTTCACACACTTATTCAAGGTCATGAGATGACCCTGTTTGTCAAGTCCCATAACTCTGGAATAGATTTTGACTGAATTGTGCCCGAGTTTGGACTTATAATTTTGGTCAAACCTTTGCGTAGAAGGCCTTTTCTCAGACACTGTGTAAGTTGTTGCTTTGAAACTTCACACACTTATTCAAGGTCATGAGATGACCCTGTATGTCAAGTCCCATAACTCTGGAATAGATTTTGACTGAATTGTACCCGAGTTTGGACTTATAATTTTGGTCAAACCTTTGCGTAGAAGGCCTTTTCTCAGACACTGTGTATGCTGTTGCTTTGAAACTTCACACACATATACAAGGTCATTAGATGACCCTGTATGTTAAGTCCCATAACTCTGGAATGGATTTTGACTGAATTGTGACCTTTTTTTTATCTAGAATTTTGGTCAAACCTTTGCGTAGAAGGCCTTTTCTCAGACACTGTGTATGCTGTTGCTTTGAAACTTCACACTTATTCAGGGTCATTATATGACCCTGTATCTCAAGTCCCATAACTCTGGAATGGACTTTGACTGAATTGTGCCCCTTTTTGGACTTATAGTTTTGGTCAAACCTTTGCGCACAAGGCCTTTTCTCAGACACTGTGTATGCTGCTGCTTTGAAACTTTACACACTTATTCAGGGTCATTAGATGACCTTTTATGTCAAGTCCCATAACTTTGGAATGGTTTTTGATCGAATGGTGTCCCTTTTTGGACTTAGAATTTTGTCAAACCTTTGCTTGCAAGGCATTTTGAAACATCACACACTTATTCAGGGTCATTAGATGACCTTTTATGTCAAGTCCCATAACTCTGAAATATTGAAAATGTGTATTTTCTTGCAATAAGTGATACTGTAGTAGTAGGCTCTGAGAGACGATGGCCCTGATAGGCGAGATATATTGTCCTCCGACAACTCTTGTTAATCTGGGCTCTCTGTTGCGGGTTCCATACCAGCGATGCCTTTTCAAGGTTTGGACGGTCTAGGCTTAGGTATGCTCTTTCTTTGTATTTCTGTGGACAGTGTTTGAGATTCCGTTTCAAGAATCCGAATACTCTAGATGTTTTCTTGGAGATGTTCTTTATGTGTTCTTTATGTGTATGTTGATGTTCATAGTGTCGCTCAGTTCTACGCCTAGGTATGGATACTATTGTACTTTTTCGAGCTGTTGACTTTTCCCGAAGTAGTTATATGATATTTTCTTGTTGTAAAATTCATGACCGCACATTTCTTTACGTTTAATATGCAGTGATTTGGAGAGTCTTATATCTCAAGCAAGGTTTAATGTCCATTCAAATTCATAGCATGTTTGATCAAGATTGGATAATAGCTGTTGCATTTACAAATCGGACAATGCATATTTGGACAAATTTTAAATAGTTCAAGATCGGGTTAAAACTATTTTACTTAGAGAGCGAATTGTGTTAATTTAGCAAATTTTGGATAATTCAAGGTCCATAATCAAAAAGTGCCTTGTGCGTATAGGCTAGTTGTCGAACGAGACTCGCTTAGACATTATGCCCATCAACAGGTTCAACAAGTTTGTTGAAGATCGGATAAAAAGGGTTCGATTCATAGATTGATTGATTGATTGCTTGGGGTTTAAGACGGTTTTCAACAAATTTGAATTCATATCAGGGCCAGTTCAACTATTCATATATTGCTTGGCTTCCTCACACCAGTACTTCATAAACCATTCTTGCCAAGCAACTGGTTGCTTTTCCACATAGACTGATAGCCCATTGGTGGAAGACGAATGATGCTTGTCACAATGACTTTTGTCAAACGTCGGAAAGAATATTGGCCGAGCTAGGGATAGAAATCAAAACCACTGGATTGATAGCCTGCGTCGCTACCGACTGAGCTACCTGGATAGACATTAGAACATATAGAGCGGATAAATCTAATTTGGCAATTTGTTTAATATTTTAGGACCATAATCCAAAACTGTTTACGGCGATTTAGCTGGTTATCGAACTTGACATAGATATTATGCCCACAAACATGTATACATTTTGATAATTCAAGGGTCATAGTCCTAAAATGCCTTGGGCGATTTGCTGGTTATCGAACTTTGGTCTAGATTTTTGGCCTCAACAAGTTTGGTGCTGATCGAAATGAAAATTGTTTAGAAAGCAGACAACTGTTGTACGCCGCCCGCCGTACGTGTTCCTATAAAACGTACAGTATACATACAGGCGTATAAAAGGTTATATACATTATAATCTACACTGGGTTTCGTTGTTTCAGTTATTTAGTGTTGTTAAGTATTATTGACAGTTTGTATTTTACCGTTTATGCAGGACTATTAGAATAATATACATGTAGTTATATTGAGAAATTTTGAAGTATGCATTTGATACAGAGTTGAAAACATATGTGGAAAAGAAGAAACTGCTCTTTTTATCTTTTTAACAATACTTTCACCTTGCGCTTTCTCCGATTTCCTCAGAATTCATGAACGGAATCCGCCGTGGTCAAGTGGTTAGCGTCGGGGATTTGAAACCCGGTATCTCGGGTTCTATCATCAGTCGCGGTACGACGGTCATGGTGAAGTGCCCTTAGGCAAGGCACATTTTTCTAGCCTAGTACTGGTTTGTTTACCCAGGGATCATGAATAAGGGAACTGTCGCCGTGATATAACGGAAATAATGTTGAAAGCGGCGTAAAACCCCAATAAAACAGAATTGAACTATTGAATCAGGAAAAAAGTTTTAATTGTTAATCAGATGTAATGTTTTGACAAAAGTAGGCATTGCTCATCATAGGCCATGCCTTCTGTAACAAAAAACAGCAATAAAAAATCGTCTGCTGTAAATGCATCAAAATGCATCTACGGTTGGAAATCTTTTATTGGCGAAATCAGATTAGGTTGTGAGAATTTTGGCAGGGCTATTAGCTACGTATTGTTTTATGGAGACACTTTGATGTATGCATGGTAAGAGTTTAAAGAACATCGATTGAAAAGAAGAAATTTGAAAATTAGCATTTTCCACCTTTCGTCAATACTTTCACCTTACACTTTTTGCGATTTCGTCACGGAATATTATAAAAGAAATGTATCAAGAAAAAGCATAAGTTGATTAAACGATTTAAAAACTGTTCGACAAGAGATAGAATAACTCATCATGAACAATGTCTTCTTTAACCATAATGCTATTAAAAGTCGTCTGCCGTAGATGCGTCAAACTACGTCTACGGTGGAAAGGGTTAATTTGGCTCGCATGATTAATCCCTATGTAACACGATATGCTGTTTACCAAAAGGTTTCTTTCAATTTGCATTCCTAAAACCGATTAAAAGTTTACTGATACTACATGCAGTATAGATACAACTGTCGCATGTTACACTATATAGGTACAGTTGTTTATTTTTAAACAATTTACTCAACCGTTTCTCTCATAAGATTTTATGCAGAACTATGAGAAACATATAGTTATATCGCGAAAGTATGTAGTATGCGTTTGATGGAGTTGAACCAACATCGTTGGAAAAGAAGAAAACTACACTGTTTTAGATTTTCATTTTCCTGTTCAAATATATTTTCACCTTGGACACTTTCTTCGATTTCCACACGGTTTTATAAAATATGTATCTGGACAAAAGCGAAGACAAGTGTTAGAGCACACACCGTCTTCTTGATGAGATCAGGGTAAACTTTACAATGAGTCTTTTGTTAATATTCGTGAGTATTGAATATAAAGGACATTATATACATGAAAGCTACTTTGTTAAAAAATATTCCGAAAGATCGTTAAAAATATAAATTTAAAGTTTTTCATTTGAAAATGTCAACTGCTTTTTATCATTTTGTTTGTCTCTCATATTTCTGGTATTAATTTAAGCATTATTGGTTAAATTTGCACATTTGCTAAAGCTCTGTCTGAGTATACCAACTAGTGAAACAGTGAAAGAACGTTTATTTCTGCTTTTGACACTGAATATGCTCTACATGTTTACCAGAACCAATAACACCTCCCCTTTCAAAACTCATTTACGTTTTACTTTATTTATCATTTAAACCAATACAAGCCCCTTTCGCCACATTGTTGAACTAACTCCATTTTCTGCATGTTATTATATCATGTGTACAAGTACTGACTCCCTTTTCTGCGGTACGTTATTATATCATTTATACCAGTACTGACTCCATTTTCCGCGGTACGTTTTTATATCATTTATACCAGTACTGACTCCATTTTCCGCGATACGTAATTATATCATTTATACCAGAACTAGCTCCCTTTTCCACGTTACGTTATTATATCATTTATACCAGTACCAAATCCCTTTTCTGCGGAACGTTATTATATAATTTATTCCAGTACTAACTCCCTTTTCCGCGGTACGTTATTATATCATTTATACCAGTACTGTTTCCCTTTTCCGCGGTACGTTATTATATCATTTATACCAGTACTGACTCCCTTTTCTGCGGTACGTTATTATATCATTTATACCAGTACTGACTCCCTTTTCTGCGGTACGTTATTATATAATTTATACCAGTACTGTTTCCCTTTTCCGTGGTACGTTATTATATCATTTATACCAGTACTCACTCCATTTTCCGCGGTACGTTTTTATATCATTTATACCAGTACTGACTTCATTTTCCGCGATACGTAATTATATCATTTATACCAGAACTAGCTCCCTTTTCCACGTTACGTTATTATATCATTTATATCAGTACCAAATCCCTTTTCTGCGGAACGTTATTATATAATTTATTCCAGTACTAACTCCCTTTTCCGCGGTACGTTATTATATCATTTATACCAGTACTGTTTCCCTTTTCCGCGGTACGTTATTATATCATTTATACCAGTACTGACTCCCTTTTCTGCGGTACGTTATTATATCATTTATACCAGTACTGACTCCCTTTTCTGCGGTACGTTATTATATCATTTATACCAGTACCAACTCCCTTTTCTGCGGTACGTTATTATATCATTTATAACAGAACTGACTCCCTTTTCTGCGGTACGTTATTATATCATTTATACCAGTACCAAATCCCTTTTCTGCGGTACGTTATTATATCATTTATACCAGTACTAACTCCCTTTTCTGCGGTACGTTATTATATCATTTATACCAGTACCAACACCCTTTTCTGCGGTACGTTATCATATCATTTACACCAGTACTAATTCCCTTTTCTGCGGTACGTTATTATATCATTTATATCAGTAATAACTCCCTTTTCTGCGATACGTTATTATATCATTTACACCAGTACTAACTCCCTTTTCTGCGGTACGTTATTATATCATTTACACCAGTACTAACTCCCTTTTCTGCGGTACGTTATTATATCATTTATATCAGTAATAACTCCCTTTTCTGCGATACGTTATTATATCATTTACACCAGTACTAACTCCCTTTTCTGCGGTACGTTATTATATCATTTATACCAGTACTAACTCCCTTTTCTGCGGTACGTTATTATATCATTTATACCAGTTTTGTTTCCCTTTTCCGCGGTACGTTATTATATCATTTATACCAGTACTAACTCTCTTTTCCGCGGTACGTTATTATATCATTTATAACAGAACTGACTCCCTTTTCTGCGGTACGTTATTATATCATTTATACCAGTACTGACTCCCTTTTCTGCGGTACGTTATTATATCATTTATACCAGTACCAACTCCTTTTTCTGCGGTACGTTATTATATCATTTACACCAGTACTAACTCCCTTTTCTGTGGTACGTTATTATATCATTTATATCAGTAATAACTCCCTTTTCTGCTATACGTTATTATATCATTTACACCAGTACTAACTCCCTTTTTCTGCGGTACGTTATTATATCATTTACACCAGTACTAACTCCCTTTTCTGCGGTACGTTATTATATCATTTATACCAGTACTAACTCCCTTTTCTGCGGTACGTTATTATATCATTTATACCAGTACCAACTCCCTTTTCCGCGGTACGTTATTATATCATGTATATCAGTACTGACTCCTTTTCTGCGGTACAGTCGCCATTTATAAACCGGTTTCAAATACCAAGTTAGGGTCAATAACAACAAGAGAATCGGTCACCTGAGTGATGGTATAGTAGCAAATGTGTATTTGCCAATATCAGGGATAATTTGATAAACGGCCTGTTTAAATACGATGAGAAAATTCAGAGGAGGAGAATTTAAACATTTTGCCCCCTTTCTGATCTCGTAGCATCCGAAGCTCTCAATGAAATTTAGATCTTTGATTTTTTCTTTAAACGGGACCACCAAAGGAATATTCCAGTGAAGTTTGTTTGAAATGTTGAAGTTTCGACAAATCCAAAATCATCGAAAGATTGACATTTGCAACAGTTTGAATAAACACCAAACGTTATATATAACGTTTCATTTGATTGGCTGCTGCACATTTGATGAAAACCAGGCTGAGATTAACCTCTAGCCGTTGTCATATATACATGTTCAACGAACGACTAATTTAGTTGATTTATGCAAAAATAGTTAATTCTGCACGGCGAAGGTAAACAAATTAATGACGAGCAACACGTTTAGTTACTGCCCACTAAATAATGAATTATGCACGTCGAGGGTAATCAATTTCATCACAAGCGACCAGTTTTAGTTACTGCTCGCCAAAAAGTTAATTCTGCACGGCGAGGGTAAACAAATGCATCACGAGCGACCCGTTTAGTAACTGCTCACCAAATAGTTCATTCTGCATGTTGAGGGTAAACATATTCACTATGGCGTGTTACAATATATTGCTACAGTTGTTTAGTATTGACATATTTTATTTAACATACAAACTCATGACGTCAGCGACCAGTTTAGTAACTACTCGTCAAATAGTTTATTTTGCACGGCGAAGGTAAACAAATTCGGTTTGTTCCCGGAACGCCTACTCGATTTAATCTCTACCTGGTCAAAATTGAGGATTAGGGGGCCTTTTAAAGGGAAGTTATAAGTGATAGATTTATGTGGACTTAATTGATAAGATAATTGAACATGGTCAGATTTTTTCTTTTATAAACAAAACATATTAGTTTGTATATATTACGCTTCAATCTGAATTTAAACACTTCAAAACTTTTACAGTTGAAAAAAAAGGTATTTGGATAAAATGTGATTGAAACGTTTTGTTTAAAATGGGCCAATGCATGTTAAAAGCGAAGGCTACTTTCCCAACAACAATTTCAAGTGGTACACTTTCTAAAAGGGCAACAGGTTAGGGTACTTATTCTGTTGGCATGAGTTTGATTCTCGTCTGCACTTGTAATTGGTTTAAATTTATTTAAATTACATAAACAACTATACAAAATAATACAATTTAAACTATTTTTATTTATATCATATTAATCAACATAATATAGAAAATGAGTATTTGTAAAAATGCTTTTGTATGCATAGCACAGATAAAACATATACATATATACAACAGCACATGATATACATTAGATAGATGCTATTTTCACACAGCTAAGCTTCCAACTGAATGAGTTGGGATGCTGAGTCCACATAAGTCATTAAATCAATCACTCCAGTTTGGTATCTCTCTTTGAGAACTATCAGACGACGATCAATGTTCAGGTACCGTTGGGTTTGTGGTCTTGTAGTTCCGCATGCAGCTCTCTGAATTCTGTTGATATCGTTGCAGTTCTGAACGTCTTTAAACATCTGTATGGCCGTGAATATATTAGGGTGGGCATGTTGGGTTTTTAGTTTGCTGTGACATCCTTCAACATTAATAGCTATCAAACTGTAAGAACGCAAATATTTTGTGTGTTTGAATGATAATTAGTTTGTGCTACATGTTAAAACCAAATTAAATACAAATTAATAACGGATTAAATTTAAGTTAATTATTAATTTATCACTAGCTATCAAACTGTAAGAACGTAAAACATGATCATTTTATTTACAAATTTACTATTTAAATATTTAATACTTTTATCAAAAGTTTATAAAAAAGAGTTCCAAAGTCATCTACAAATCTATAATTTACCCTTTACAAGGCCCCCTAATTCCCTGATACACTTTAAGTCGAGTAGGCGTTCCGGGAACACACTACAAATTCATCACAAGCGACCAGTTTTGTTTCTGCTCGCCTAAAAGTTAATTCTGCACAACGAGGGTAAACAATTGCATCACGAGCAACCAGTTTAGAAACTGCTCGCCAAATAGTTAATTCTGCACATCGATGGAAAAGTAGAAAACTACAATGTTTTAGAATTTCCTTTTTCTTTCGGACAATATTTTCACCTTGCACACTTTCTTCGATTTCCACAAGGTTTTATAAAATATGTATCCGGACAAAAGCTAAGACAAGGGTTAGAGCACACCGTCTTCTTGATGAGATCTGGGTAAACTTTAGTCTTTTGTTAATATCTGTGTATATTGAATATGGAGGACGTTATGTACGGTTTCATGACAGCTTCTTTGTTAAAAGATATTCCGAAAGAACTGATGAAATCATATACATTTTTAGTCTTCATTGGAAAATGAGAATTTTTGTATTAATTCGTGAGTTCTTTTATGCATATACTTTTTAAAATCTTATTTTACAGTTTTGTTGTGTCGCATGCCTTGGCATAAATTGTAGGTACATACGCATATCTCCTCCGTTATCTGTCCGGCCGTCCGTCCGTCCGTTCCTTTGTCTGGCTTTAAATTTGAACCCTCATATAATTGTATAATAGGCGAGAGTAAACGGAAAATACCCCCATGGGATATTAACTCCAAAGGATAAAACCCCATAGGTTATAAAAACCGTCCCCATTAGTGAACAATGGATAATACCCCCTTGGTGTTTGATATTAACCCTTTTCCACATCCAACAAATATGCAGCAGACGACTTTGAAAACATACCCAAACTATTTTGAAAAATGCCTTGATATAAAAGTATGTAAAAATTAAAGAGTGAATGAATGAATGAAAGGGTGGTGTTTTAAGGCCCGTCGACAACTAATGTCATTTTGGGCGCTTAATAATTTACTTACTTTTAATGATGAATTCATTAAAATTGAAACATGAACAACAGTCTATTAGAAAAAACAATCAAACATGATGTATGCGATACTTAACATAAATATAAATTAACATGTAAGCCAATATAAAATAAGATATAGGCAAACAATAATGTAATAATTGACATAAAGGTAAATAATATCTAAGAAAATGTGGAACAGGATCAGTAAGAGTAATGATTGTGCAAAAGCACAATTTAAGAAATAATCATATCTTATTAAAAATATTAATTTCCCTAAGGAAATCAAATAAAAGTTCAGGTTTGACAGACTCAAAGAGCTAACGCATACTTTGAGCCTTGTAAAAACTGTCACGTATAGGGGCGAAATCAGCACACTCAAGAAGAATGTGCTGTACTGATAGTTGAGTAAAACATGGAATACATTGGTCAGTTTTCTCTCCTTTCAGTTTTGAGCAATTTCTCCTTTTGTTGCCATGTTTTCAAAAAGCCGTCTGCTGCAAAGGCATCTATATGAGGGAAAGGGTTAAAAATATAGATGAATTTATGAGCTGCATATCAATTGTATTTGAAGTTAATGTGCAACATTCTGTATGAAGAGATTACACCTTACTGATCCTTGACGAATAAGAGAGTATTATCCCACACTCTGTAACGGCGGCCAGTTCATGTGTTTCCTGGCTTTCGGACACCAGTACTCGATATAACACCATTTCAAAGCAACTGGCTACTTTTCTGCATAGGACATTTTCCCATTGGTGGGAGATGAATGACGTTTGTAACGTTTACTTTTTTCAAATGACTAAAATAATGTTGGTCGAGCTTGGTTTTGAACTTACAACCCTATCAGGAATCAGCCGGAACAAAACTTCTTCAGTACGCCTATTTTTCGAATAACAGTTTAAACTCTTTCCCAAATACAACACATCTGCAGCAATCGATTTTTTAAACATCTAGGCAGATTTATGGAAACTCTTTTAACCCTGTCCCTCATACTACAATTCTGCAGCAGACGACTTTGAACATATTTTGACAACAAATAGAAAATCTCTATAATTGGATGAATAACCTATGACTAAAAGTGGAAAACATTGTGGCAAACGGAGAAATTGTTCGTTTTGAACATTTTTTCTTTTGTCACTATGTTTTAAAAAAGCCGTTTGCTGCAGAGGCGTCAGAAAGCTTTAATGGGATTATAATAAAACAAAAATAGCTCATTATGTGCAATTTCTCCTTTTGCTACAATTTTTAAAAAGTTCTCTGCTGCACGTCTATTTGTGGGAAAGGGTTAACAATATCACGTAAGCGACCAGGTTAGTTACTGCTCGCCAACTAGTTAATTCTGCACGGCGAGGATAAATATATTTACTTTGGCGTTTTACAACACATAGGCACAGTTGTTTATTATTGACACATTTTATTTAACAGTTTATCTCATGAGTTTTTATGCAGAGCTATAAGAGTAATATACATATATACAGTTTAATCGAGAAACTGCTCTTTTAGCATTTTTTCCCTTTTCGCCAATACTTTCACCTTGCACGATGTCAATCAATTGAAAAAAACTATCAAGAAAACCTTAATTTGTTAAATATATTTGAAAATATTGTGACAAAAGGAGGAATAACTCATCACGATCAATGTCTTCTGTAACCATACCGCTATTAAAAGTCGTGTGCTATAAATGCGTCAAACTACGTCTACGTTGGAAAATGTTAAATTGGCTCACATGATTAAGTCACATGTAACACGATATGCTGTTTTACAAAAATCTTCTTTCAATTTACGTTCCTAAAATAGATTTTAAAGTTAGTGATACGTCATGCCTTATAGATACAACTGGCGCTTGTTACACTAAATAAGTACAGTTGTTTAGTATTGAAACAGTGTACTCAACCGTTTCTCTCATAAAATTGTATGCAGAGAAGATATGAGAAACATATAATTATATCGAGAAATTAATGCAGTATGCGCTTGTTAGAGTTGAAAACACGTCGATGGAAAAGCAGAAAACTGCAATGATTTAGAATTTCCTTTTCCTTTCGGACAATATTTTCACCTTGCACACTTTCTTCGATTTCCACAAGGTTTGATAAAATGTGTATCAGGACAAAAGGTAAGGCAAGGGTTAGAGCACACCGTCGTTTTAATGAGATCTAGGTAAACTGTACAGTCTTTTGTTAATATATGTGTGTATTGAATATTGAGGCCGTTATATACGAGTTCATGAAAGCTACTTTGTTAAAAGATATTTCGAAAGAACTGTACAAATCATATACATTGTTATTCTTCATTGGAAAATAAGAATTGCTTTCTACTCCTTTTTATCTCTCATCTTTTTGTAATTATTCGTGAGTTCTTTTATGCATATACTTTTTAAAATCTTATTTTACGGTTTTGTTCTGTCGCATGCCTTGGCATACATTTTAGGCACATACGCATATCTCCTCCGTTATCGGTCCGTCCTTCCGTTCGTTTGTCTGGCCTTCAATTCGAACTTTCATATCATTTATAATATGCACGGCGAGGGTAAACGGACAATACCCCACGGGATATTAACTCCATAGGATAAAACCTCATAGGATATAAAACCTTCCCTATTAGTGAAACGTGGATAATACCCCCTTGGTGTTTGATATTAACCCTTTTCCACATACAACAAATCTGCAGCAGACGACTTTGAAAACATACCCAAATTATTTTGAAAACTCCCTTTAAATAAAAGTATGTAATATCGAAAGAGACTTGAAAACATGCTGACAAAAGAAAAAATTGCTCGTTTTGAGCATTTTTTATACGCCCGTTTTGAAAAAAAGGATCGTATTATAGTTTCACCTGCGGCGGGCGGGCGGGCGGCGTCCAGTATGTTGTCAGCTCAATAACTTTAGAAGCCTTTGTTCAATCATCACCAAATTTAGTAAGAATGTGTATTGGGATAATATCTTGGACAAGTTTGATAACTAGCTATATCGTTTTAGTCAATCAAGAGTTATTGCCGTTTAATTATAGAAATTACCCAAAATTGGTCTTGTCAGCTCAATAACTTTAGAAGCCTTTGTTCATTGATCACCACATTTTGTCAGAACGTGTATGTGGCTTATATCTCAAACAAGTTGGATAACTAGCCATATCGCATTAGTCAATCAAGAGTTATTGCCCTTTTATTATAGAAATTACCAAAAATTGGTCTTGTCAGCTCAATAACTTAAGAAGCCTTTGTCCAATCATCACACAATTTAATTAGAATGTGTATTGGCATAATATCTCTGACGAGGTCGATAACTAGCTATATCGCTTTAGTCAATCAATATTTATCGCCCTTTAATTATAGAAATTACCTAAAATTGGTCTTGTCAGCTCAATAACTTTAGAAGCCTTTGTCCTATCATTACAAAATTCGGTCAGAATGTGTATTGGGATAATATCTCGGACAAGTTTGATAATTAGCCATATCGCGTTAGGTCAATCAAGAGTTATCGCCCTTTAATTATAGAAATTACCAAAATTGGTCTTGTCAGCTCAATAACTTTAGAAGCCTTTGCCCAATCATCACAAAATTTAATTAGAATGTGTATTAGCATAATATCTCTGACAAGGTCGATAACTAGCTATATCGCTTGAGTCAATCAATATTTATCGCCCTTTAATTATAGAAATTACCTAAAATTGGTATTGTCAGCTCAATAACTTTAGAAGCCTTTGTCCTATCATTACACAATTCGGTCAGAATGTGTATTGGGATAATATCTCGGACAAGTTCGATAACTAGCCATATCGCGTTAGGTCAATCAAGAGTTATCGACCTTTAATTATAGAAATTACCAAAATTGGTCTTGTCAGCTCAATAACTTTAGAAGCCTTTGCCCAATCATCACCAAATTTAATCAGAATGTGTATTGGCATAATATCTCGGACAAGTTCGCTATGTAGCCATATCGCATTAGTCAATCGAGAGTTATCCCTCTTTACTTATAGAAATTACCTAAAATTGGTCTTGTCAGCTCAATAACTTTAGGAGCTTTTGTCAAATCATCACCAAATTTGGTCAGAATGTGTATTGGCGTAACATCTTGGACAAGTTCGATAACTAGTCATATTGCTTTAGTCGATAGAGAGTTATTGCCCTTTAATTATAGAAATTACCTAAAATTGGTCTTGTCAGCTAAATAACTTGTAAAGCCTTTATCCGATCATCACCAAATTTAGACAATATGTTGATGGGCAGAATATCTTGGTCACGTTTGATAAATTACAACATTATCTTAGTCACTACACAATTATGTCCGTCGAAATGGCCAAAACTGTACTAACAGTGTCCGCTTTCTAAGTTTGGCTGACGTACAACCAATTACCACTATACTTGGTCTCAAAAAAACAGGACGGGCGTATTTTGTGACATTGGCGTTCTTGTTTCTTTTGTCGCCACTTTTTCAAAACGCCGTCTGCTGCAGAGACGTCAGAAAGCGTCTATATGAGGGAAAGGGTTAATATATAGACACTATATATATAGACACTGTATTTGTTCTATTCTTAAATTTAAGTTAAACTAAAATAAAACATATTTAGCTTCTCATGTTATTTGCATAATAAATGTTTTTAGCTAAATTATTTATAACGACTTCTGAAGATGATGACATAAGATGTATTAATGTTTGTTTTGTTGGCCATGTAAAGTAGTATCTTTTGATATATTTCAATCTTAGTCCGGAAAATTTCGAACAAATTAGCAAAAAATGGTATTTGTTCTCTACTAGTCCCGAATTACAATTTGCACAAATTCGTTCATTTCTTGGGATGTTGTGATGTCGTCCACTTTTAATTTTTAAATTATGTGATGATCTTCGAAGTCTAGTTAAAGCGATTCTAAATTTTGATACTTTAATTACGTCAAGCTATTTTTCTAGGTTGAAAGAGTTTTTGAAAAAGCAATATGTATCTAGGCGAGCAGAATTGTTAATCGATGAGCACCAACTTTGTTGAAATATATCTAACATCCTTTGTTTAATGCAAGTGTAGCTATTAGATGTGTGAAATTAATTTTCCAATAGATCTGTTAATCCTAGTTGGTTTAATGTCATTTTAATGTTGTAAGCCCAGTTTCCCCATTATACGATAATCCTTTATCGGCATCGGTTTTAAGCATAATATACACTTTGAAAATAATAGCTAGTTCATTCATTGACAATATTCTTAACCAATATTTAATAATAATAAGTTTTCTATATGCATGCATTGGCATACGTCCAAGTTCCCCATATAAAGCGTTAAAGTTTGTAGTTTGTTTTACACATAATATTCTTTGCAAAATTTGGAAAATATAGCTTCAGCATCCCGGCTAGAATGGTAACCCCAAACTTCGGACGAGTAGTTCAGTACTGGTAAGACAAGATAATCGAATAGATTAATCTTTTAAGATATGGGAAGGTCTAGTTGGTTATATACAATGAAAAGATTATGAAGCGAGAATGCTGCATGCTGTGCAATTACTTTATGCATTCAGCTCCAATTTCCATTTTTGAAAAAGTGAATTCCCAGGTATTTAAATAAGTTTACAATTTCTATTCTAGTGTCATTTAGGAAAAAGTCATATAATGTTGGTCTACTTTTTTCGAATATCATTATTTTGGTCTTGTTAACATTGAGTTTTATATTCCAAATGTTGCAATACTGTCCCAAGTCGTTAAGGATTGATTGTAGGGATGCCGGATTGTTAGCGAATATAACAGCGTCATCAGCAAATAATATGAGGAATAGTTTTAAGTTATCTATGTTTAAAATACCATCTATATTTTCATTAATACTATTTAAAATATCATCGAGAAAAAAACAGACACAATATACTGCTACTCGGATCGCCTTGCTTGACACCTATATGGGATGTTATGAGGTGGGATTTCGCAAATTTATATTTAACAGATGACCTTATAATAGTATACATTGATTTGATAGCGTTTATGAATTTTGTGCTTACATTTTCATTTAATAGTTTTTGCCAAAGTAATAATCTATCAATTTTATCAAACATTTTCTCCCAGTCCAGGAATGCTGCATACAATTTCTTTTTATTTGATAAGGTTTTTGTAATCACTGCATGTATTATAAATATACAATCAGTTGTTGATTTATTCTTCTGAAACCCGTATTGGTTATCAATGAATTTGTCATGTTTATCAGCCCATTTCGTTATTCTTGAACTAATAATTTGGAGTATATTTTTGACAAAATGTTATTAAGGGTAATTCCCCTACAGTTTTTAACTTCGGGTGTTCCGCCTTTGAATATTGGTACTATGACACCCTCTGCCCAGCATTCAGGGAATACTCCATCATTAAATAAAGTATTGTAAAACACCGTCAAGAAAGGTGAAATAATGTCAAAAGAATTTTTAAAAACTTCTGCTATTAGCTGATCTTTGCCAGGGCTTTTGGAATTGTTCTGTGAAAATACGGCCTGTTTAATTTCCATCAATGTAAACTCTATATCTAAGTCATTATCATTTGTATAATTTTCATGTGGCATAACATTTATGGTTATTATTGTTTGTCGATCCGTATAGTTCTTTAAAATGTATAAACATATCATTAATTGATACATTGGCCGGTTCATTTTTCGCTTTTTGGTATTGACTTTTTACATTTTCCCAGAATAATTTTGGGCTAGTTTTTGCAAGAATTGATATGCGTTTGCTTTCTTGTTTATTGTAATTTAATTTACAGTTCCGCTTAAGAAACACATATGCCCGTTTGTTAGTGGGAAAAGCAGCCTTATTGTCATCGGTTTTATTTCTGAGAAAAATATTTCTAGCGTGATTAAATTCTTTTCTAGACTCATAACAATCCTTATTAAACCACCTTTTCTTATCATTTCTATTAATCGGTTGTATGTTTTTCTTAGTTTTACCAAAAACCTTGAATGCGTTTTCTTGCATGTATAATGTGAATGACGACATAGGATTATTAATAGTTTTATTAAGAAGATTAGTAGTAAGCTGATTTAGGCGGGAAATATCATCCAATAAAAACTCTCGAAACGTGGGAATCTTTGTTTCGTCCCGTGCTAAAAATAAATCATGGCCTGTATTATGTTCACGTGGCGCCTCGTTATGACATGACCTTTAGATACAGAGTATACACAATTTTCACGAGCGAATAGTTTAGTTACTGCCGGCCAAATATTTTATTCTGCACGGCGAGGGTAAACAAATTATTCACGAGCGACCAGTTTGGTTACTGCTCACCAAATAATTAATTGTGCACGGCGTGGGTAAACAATTTTCTCACGAGCTACCAGTTTAGTTACTGCTTGCCAAATAATTAAGTATGCATGGCGAGCGTAAACAAATTCACTAGCGATCAGATTAGTTTCTGCTCGCCAATTACTTAATTCTGCACGGCGAGGGTAAACAATTTCATCACGAGCAACCAGTCTAGTTACTACTCGCCAAATAGTAAATTCTGCACGGCGAAGGCAATCAATTTCATCACGAGCGACCAGTTTGATTAACTGCTCGCCAGATTGTTAATTCTGCACGGCGAGGGTAAACAATGTTATCACGAGCGACTAGTTTAGTTACTGCTCGTCAAATGGATAATTCTGCAAGGCGAAGGTACAACAATTCATCACGAGCGACCAGTTTAGTTACTGCTCGCCAAATAGTTAATTCAGCAAGGCCAGGGTAAACATATTCACTGTGGCGTGTTACAATATATATATAGCTACAGTTGTTTAGTATTGACACATTTTATTTAACAGTCTATCTCATGAGTTTTTAGCTCGCCTATTCGAAGAAATAGGGGAGCTTATGTTATCACCCCGGCGTTGGCGTTGGCGTTGGTGTTGGCGTTGGCGTCCGCGTTGCCAGCTTGGTCAAACCTTTGCGTGCAAGGTCTTTTCTCAGACACTGTGTATGCTGTTGCTTTGAAACTGCACACACTTATTCAGGATCATAAGGGGACCTTGTATGTCAAGTCCCATAACTCTGGAATGGATTTTGACGGAATTGTGCCCCTTTTTGGACTTAGAAATGTTGTCAAACCTTTGCGTGCAAGGCCTTTTCTCAGACACTGTGTATGCTGTTGCTTTCAAACTTCACACACTTATTCAGGGTCATTAGGGGACCTTGTATGTCAAGTCCCATAACTCTGGAATGGATTTTGACTGAATTGTGCCCCTTTTTCGACTTAGAATTTTGGCACTGTGTATGCTGTTGCTTTGAAACTTCACACACTTATTCAGGATCATAAGGGGACCTTGTATGTCAAGTCCCATAGCTCTGGAATGGATTTTGGCTGAATTGTGCCCCTTTTTCGACTTAGAAATTTGGTCAAACCTTTGCGTGCAAGGCCTTTTCTCAGGCACTGTGTATGCTGTTGCTTTCAAACTTCACACACTTATTCAGGGTCATTAGGGGACCTTGTATGTCAAGTCCCATAACTCTGGAATGGATTTTGACTGAATTGTGCCCCTTTTTCGACTTAGAATTTTGGTCAAACCTTTGCGTGCAAGGCCTTTTCTCAGACACTGTCTATGCTGTTGCTTTCAAACTTCACACACTTATTCAGGGTCATTAGGGGACCTTGTATGTCAAGTCCCATAACTCTGGAATGGACTTCGACTGAATTGTGCCCCTTTTTCGACTTAGAATTTTGGTCAAACCTTTGCGTGCAAGGCCTTTTCTCAGACACTGTGTATGCTGTTGCTTTGAAACTTCGCACACTTATTCAGGATCATTAGTGGACCTTGTATGGCGTTGGTATCAGCGTTGCCAGGTTAAGATTTGCATGCAAGTATTTAAAATTTGTGATATCTTGCAATAAATAATAGTGTGTGGTTTTATCTGATACTGATACATCGTATATAAACCAATATACAGATTTAAAAGGCCTGTATGGACTTGGTTAACATTTGCATGGAAGTATTGAAAAGGTGTATTATCTTGCCATAGGTGATACTGTGTGACTTTACCTAATGCTATAACTGTTCTGAAGTAGGCCCTGATAGACGATGGCCCTGATAGGCGAGCTATATTGTCCTCCAACAACTCTTGTTATTCAAAGATATTAGAGTAATATACATGTATACAGTTAAATCGAGAAACTGCTCTTTTTAGACATTGTTTCCCTTTTCGCCAATACTATCACCTTGCACCTTCTGTGATTTCGATGATTTGAAAAAAAAACTTCATCAAGAAAAATTTAATTTGTTAAATATATTCGAAAACGTTTTGACAAAAGGAGGAATAACTCAACATGAACAATGTCTTCTGTAACCATAATGCTATTAAAGGTCGTCTGCTGTAGATGCGTCATACTACATCTACGATGGAAAATGTTTAATTGGCTCACATGATTAGCCACCTGTAACACGATATGCTGTTTTACAAAAATCTTCTTTCAATGTGCGTTCACAAAATATATTTTAAAGTTACTGATACTTCATGCATTATAGTTACAACTGTGGCATGTTACAATATATAGGTACAGTCGTTTAGTATTGAAACAATTTACTCAACCGTTTCTTTCATAAAATTGTATGCAGAGGAGATATGAGAAACATATAATTATATTCAGAAATTAATGCAGAATGCGTTTGTTAGAGTTCAAAACACATCGATGGAAAAGCAGAAAAGTACATTGTTTTAGAATTTCCTTTTCCTTTCGGACAATATTTTCACCTTGTTCACTTTCATCGATTTCCACATGGTTTGATAAAATGTGTATCCTGACAAAAGCTAAGACAAGGGTTAGAGCACACCGTCTTTTTAATGAGATCTAGGTAAACTGTACAGTATTTTGTTAATATCTGTGTGTATTGAATATGGAGGCCGTTATATACGGTTTCATGAAAGCTACTCTGTTAAAAGATCATATACATTTTTAGGTTTCATTGGAAAATGAGAATTGCTTTCTTACTGCTTTGTATCTCTCATCTTTTTGTATTAATTCATGAGTTATTTTATGCATATACCTTTTAAAATCTTATTTTACAGATTTGTTGTGTCGCATGCCTTCACATAAATTTTAGGCACATACGCATATCTACTCCGTTATCGGTCCGTCCGTTCGTTTGTCTCGCCTTCAATTCGAACTTTCATATAATTTTATAATATGCACGGCGAGGGTAAACGGAAAATACCCCCACGGGATATTAACTTCATAGGATAAAACCCCATAGGATATAAAAACCTTCCCCCTTAGTGAAAAGTGGATAATACCCCCTTCGTGTTTGATATTAACCCTTTTCCACATACAACAAATCTGCAGCAGACGACTTTGAAAACATACCCAACATATTTTGAAAACCCCCTTTAAATAAAAGTATGTAATAATTAAAGAGTGAATGAATGAATGAAAGAATAGTGTTTTAAGGCCCGTCGACAACTAAGGTCTTTTGGGCGCTTAATAATCTACTTACTGTAAATGATGAATTAATTAAAATTGAAACATAAACAACAGTCTATTAAACAAAACAATCAAACATGATGTATGCGATACTTAACATAAATATAATATAACATGTAAGCCAATGTAAAATAAGATATAGGCAAACAAGCCCAACATTACCATGTAATACTTGACATAAAGATAAATACTATCTGAGAAGATGTGGAACAGGATCAGTAAGAGTAATGAATGTGAAAAAGCACGATTTAAGAAATAATCATATCTTATTAAAAATATTGATTTCCTTAAGGAAATCAAATAAAAGTTCAGGTTTGACAGACTCAAAGAGCTGACGCATACATTGAGCCTTGTAAAACCCGTTACGTATTGGGGCGAAATCAGCACACCCAGGAAGAATGTGCTGTACTGAAAGTTGAGTAAAACATGGAATACATTGAGGAGCTTCCTCTCCTTTCAGTAAGTATGCATGCGTTAACCATGTGTGTCCGATGCGTAAACGGGCAAGAACAATTTCTTCACGACGAAAGGATCTCAAAGCTGGCAGCCACTCACCAAGCACAGGCTTTACTGAGTGGAGTTCATTATACATTTGGTTATTCCAGTCACGTTGCCAATACTCGCGAATTGAAACATTGATTAATAGTTTAAAATCAACATAAAGTATTTTAAAAGGTAATACATCTTTTTAAAGAGACTTGGAAACATGGTGACAAAAGGAGAAATTGCTCGTTTTGAGCAATGTCTTCTTTTGTCGCCATGTTTTCAAAAAGCCGTCTGCTGCAGAGGCATCTATATGAGGGAAATGGTTAATATGTAGATGCAATTAATGAGCCGCATATCAATTGTATTTGAAGTTATTGTGCAACATTCTGTATGAAGAGTTACAATTACACCTTACTGATCCTAGACAAATAAGAGATTATTACCCCACACTCTGTAACTGCGGCTAGTTCATGTGTTTCCTGGCTATCGGACACCAGTACACGATATACCACCATTTCAAATAACGGCGGCCAGTTCATGTGTTTCCTGGCTATCGGACACCAGTACACGATATACCACCATTTCAAATAACGGCGGCCAGTTCATGTGTTTCCTGGATTTCGGACACCAGCACTCGATATAACACCATTTCAAATAACGGCGGCCAGTTCATGTGTTTCCTGGATTTCGGACACAAGTACTTGATATATAACACTATTTCAAATAACGGCGGCCAGTTCATGTGTTTCCTGACTTTCAGACACCAGTACACAATATAACACCATTTCAAATAACGGCGGCCAGTTCATGTGTTTCCTGGACACAAGTACTCGATATATAACACCATTTCCAAGTAACTGGCTACTTTTCTGAATAGGACGTTTCCCATTGGTGGGAGATGAATGACGCTGGTAACATTTACTGTTTTTCAAATGTCTGAAATAATGTTGGTCGAGCTTGGTTTTGAACTTAAAACCCTGGACCGACTGTGCTATCAGGAATCAGCCAGAATATTAATTCAGCAGTACGCCTATATATTCGAATTACAGTTTAAACTCTTTCCCAAATACAACACATCTGCAGCGGGCGACTTTTTAAAATATCTAGACAGAAATATGGAAACTCTTTCAAATGGAAGTACAATAACTGATAATGTTGAAACCATTGTGTCGAAAATATAACTTGCTCGTTATGAGCAACTTCTCCGTTTGCCACAATTTTTTAAATGTCCTCTGCTGCAGATGCTTCAAAGGCCGTCTATATGTTGAAAAGGGTTAACATTAATAGACATGCCGTTAATTGTAATTCCGTCTATATGTTGAAAAGGGTTGACATTAATAGACATGCCGTTAATTGTAATTCCGTATATATGTTGAAAAGTGTTGACATTAATAAACATGCCGTTAATTGTAATTTCGTCTATATGTTGAAAAGGGTTGACATTAATAGACACGCCGTTAATTGTAATTCCGTCTATATGTTGAAAAGGGTTAACATTAATAAACATGCCGTTAATTGTAATTCCGTCTATATGTTGAAAAGGGTTAACATTAATAAACATGCCGTTAATTGTAATTACGTCTACATGTTGGAAAGGGTTGACATTAATAAACATGCCGTTAATTGTTATTCCGTTCAGTAAATGAGGTTTTTTTCGCAATAAATCGAATCACAGAACAATGTAGAAATATAGATTCAGATTACTCTTAGTATCCGCTTAGATTGGTTTAAATCTATACTGTTCAATCATTGGATAATTAAGCAATTTGCAAATACAAAGCAAAACACAGAGACATATCATTCATGTAATTGTATATTCCTGCACACAATAAGATAAAAAGTAAATTTAACGAAATATACATGTAAGTTTAATATATAATCCTTTTATCCTTTCGCTTATGCCGACGCTTTTTGAGGCCTCTGCAGCAGACAGCTTTGGAATACATTGTGGTAAACTGAGAAATTGCTCATCATGTGCAAATCTCCTTTTGACACAATGTTTTCATTAAGTCGTCTCCTTCAGATGTGTTGTATGTGAAAAAGGGCAAAGACTGGTAAAAACCAACAACTAAAGTGGTGGGTCTTTTTTTAAAAAATTATTTCCCGTCGCCGTGCAGAATTAACTATTTTGCGAGCAGACTCAAAATATATCTAAATGTTATTTTATGTAAAAACATAAAATATTTTATGAATGTTACAGGGTCGTATTGTCTCGTCCCTTTAAGTTCCCACGATAGCTATACATAGAGGAATTTACATACGCTAGGGTAATGTCAACAAATCATAGTATGACAGTCACGTGCTTCTATCGCCATCTTTTTATAATACTATCGGAAAAAGAAGCACGCTTTGTTTCTCGGTTTAATTTTTTTTTAAATAAGCCACTTATTTCTACGGTATCAAGGTTAATTTCATTACCTTTAGCTCCCACTGTATACGAGCTATCTATTGGACTTATTGCGTTAGGATGGCGATCCGGTTTACATTGTTTTTTGGGAAAATTTGATTTTTCCTTTGTTCTCCGCCGCACTCTTCAGGCATGATATTGTTGGAAACCGATATTGTGATGTCACACCAAGATGGCTGCGCCCTCTGTGAAGATACTCTTTTGTTCGTCGACTACGGGTCTTTATTTCAAGAAATGACGCATTTTCGTTTACTATGGACTTAAAGGGACCACCCCTTATACAATACTCTGGCTTCCAGGGACCAACGTCGACAGGCTTCACTCCGAATTGGACTACGTTAGTGATTTCGATCCAGACATTGGTGTTCTACTCATCGGTTCAAACGACTTGTATTGCGCTTCTACTTTCTCCGATAAGGGTGGCCCAGAACATTATACATTTGGTGGAGATATGTCCGAACCTTAATATTAAGAAAGTGATTGTGGTGTCAATAACCCATCGTTGTGACCCCACCATTCCGACACGTTTTCCGGTAGACGTGAATTGGTTCAGTGCAAGGGTTGACGAGACGAATTGCCTCGTCTCTGATATGCTCCATCTCCGACATCCAACGAAGATTTATTTTTGGAAGCTTAAAGGTTTTTGGGCGGAATTGGCGAAGGAGAGAGTTTTTGCTCCGGATGGCTGCCATCTATCACCAATGGGTCAATCCAAACTTCTGTACAACTTACGAGCCGCATTGGTTGCCATCCTGAGACAGTCCATTTGATGCCGAGTCTAATATGCCTTCATCTGATGCCTCACCTTATATGCTATAAGCTACGTATATTTCTGGTTATATTATTTCCACTTCTATTTCTGCTAAAACACGGTTGTTTTCATCATGGCAATATCCACTTATGGTATATTCTTGTCATTTAAACATTGTTTATACGTTTTGTTTACACAGCGCCCTGTGTATAAATTCAATAGCTAAGCTGATAAAGCTTCAGCCCTTTAAGTGGCTCAACGATATGGCGCCCCATATTGGTTTTCTTCTAATGAAATGTCAGACTTCTAGTCAATCTGAATGTTGGTACAGCGCCCTGTTCCAATACAGAGCTACAGAGCTTGACATATATTCCACAGCGCCCTGTGTTTACACCCACACGTCCATGTAGCTACATTTTTGGGCTCTTGGTGTTCGTTAAAATGACACGGCGCCCCGTGTCATTTTTCACTGTGTTGTCTTACCTAGGACTTTCTGTCTTTATTCCTGTACAGCGCTCTGTAACTTGACACTGTCTTATCATGGTATATCCATTTCCTACACAGCGCCCTGTGTTGCTAAAACTTATTTACGACAACGATCATGAAGTGGGGTCATGCCCCCTTCTACCTTCTTCTGTTACATTTTCATGTTATTTTTGCTACCTGGCAAGTTGGATTACACACGTTCGTGACTCACGCTGTCTGTTACCAGTTTCCTTTTTTATATTTATTTTTTATTTTGCCTTTGTTCTTTTGGTACAGACTGTTTTGTTACCATTGCATTAGACATATCGCTTATTGTCTACGGTCAATTTTAACCAAGGGTGACATCGGGAGCTGTTTTTTCCTAACACTTAACCCCGGTGAACCCATTGTTTTTATTGGATTATTCATCTCTATCACTTCAGATGAAACGTCAAAAGAGACAAACAGGGTCATCATGTCCCTGCTGTCCACCTACAGAACAGAACACTCCAGATGGGAAACGCCAAAAAAGGTCGATATCACAACCAACCAGGGCCAGTGTACACAACGTCTCATCTTACCAACCGTCCAGGATCCCTGTGCCAATCAGGACCGAAGGTTTAAACTCTTACTTAAACAAACCCTCACGGATCCCTCTTCCAACAGGGATATTTCGACATTCTACAACGCGCAATTCATAGATTCGAATCCAACCAAACCTTCCAGCCAACCCTACTTCTACAGCCCACAGGACACAGGACACAGTTCCCAAGTATTAACCAGATTCCTCTACATGCCTACTCTAGTGACGAGGAATCTGATGATATAAATGATATTTATCACCCAGACAGTTTTAACTCTTCGGTGCAGGATCACTGTGCCCAAATCATGCCAGGTGCAGGTAATATGCAATTTTCAGAGCCAATTAGCTCTCCTATTGCTTTCCAACTTCGACAAAGCCTTCAAAAGGCCATTTGGAAAAATGAATTAGTAGATATGGCCTCCCTTCTTCCTTCAACTTCTATCTCTAACGCACAACGGTACACCCTACAAATGGACATAAATTCCCAAATCAGTATCTCCCCTTCGACACCAACTAAAAAGATTCAAAATATTGAAACATGGACAACCGCATTTCTACGGTTCAAGGCTATATATACCGTGAAAAATCCACTTGAAACCCCGCATCTTATGAAATACGCGGAAATAGTCTGTGACATTGCTAATAGGAAGCTTGGTCTGGGTTTCCTCTTCTACGACACCCAGTTCAGGATGCTCCGCCAATCAGTCGCCTTCCCTTGAGACAGGATTCACACAGAGTTCTGGCTGATGGCATGCACTTCCATTCACCAACAGCTCTTTCGTCCCTCTCAACAAAACTCTCGCTCTCAACAGTCCTTTCGCCAAAGCGCGTCAAAACCACGTCGCTTTCTCGACAACACATGCTGGCGTTTTAACAACAGACAATGCACGTTTACTAAATGCTCCCTCCCTCATGTCTGTGGATTCTGTAAAGGCCCTCACGCAGCCTTCACATGTACCTACACATCTAAGGATCAAGCTGCCAGAGGAAACAATAGTACCAAATCAACCACCCAAAAATCATCCAAATGATCTCAGAGTACCTACACCCATCAAAATTGACCATCTAATTCCATATCTTATAATTATCCACTCGCAGCTTACTTGATATCCGGCTTTCGCCACAGCTTTCGCCACGGCTTTAGATTGGGCTTCACTGGTCCACGGTCTGCCTCCGCATCTCCTAGTCTTAAATAATGTGATGAAAACCGCTTTTTAGTGGAGGGAAAGCTCCAAACTGAACTCCGCACAGGCCGCATTGCTGGCCCCTTTTCAACCCCTCCCTTTTCCAATCTTGAAATCAGCCCTATTGGTTTAGTGCCCAAAAAGTCCCCAGGTCAATTTAGACTTATTCACCATCTAAGTTACCCACGGGGCTCTTCAGTCAATGATTGCATAGACCCTACATTATGCACTGTTCAATACCAAACATTTGATGATGCAATATCACTACTGTTACAATTAGGTCCCGGGACCCTTTTTTGCAAGACGGATATTGAGTCGGCCTTCCGGCTGATACAAATACACCCTAACGATTATTGCTTACTAGGATTCAAATTCAAAGAGCAGTATTTTTATGACCGCTGCTTACCTATGGGCATTTCATCTGCCTGTGCTATTTTCGAACGTTTCAGTTCCACTTTACAGCACATTGCTTCTACCCACTTAAACATCACCTACATGGTCCACATACTGGACGATTTCTTCTTTCTCGGTCCACCAATCTATGTCCTTTGTCAAAAAAGTCTAGATAAATTACTTTCATTTTGTCAACTTATTGGGGTACCTATTAAGCAGGACAAAACTGAAAACGCGACATCCATCATCACATTCATGGGTCTCGAGCTAGATTCAAATACAATGGAAGCCCGACTTCCGACTGATAAGTTGATAAAGTTACGGGAATTACTCCAAACATTTACACGCAAACGTACATGTACGCTTAAACAGATGCAATCTCTTCTTGGTCTACTTAATTTCTGCTGCCAAGTCGTAGTCCCAGGTCGGAGTTTCCTCAGACGTATCACCGACCTCACCAAATAAGTATCCCGTCCCCATCATCGTATTACTCTAAACAAGGAAAGCCGAAGAGATATTCAAGCATGGCTCCTCTTTGCTGACCATTTCAATGGCAAAAGTATTCTCTTGTCCAACAGATGGGTTAATACCGACACACTCTACCTTCATACCGACGCTTCCGGTGCCACTGGCTACGGAGCGGTTTTCGGTTCACACTGGTTCAAGGGCTTTTGGCCTTCCCAATTGGCTCCACAAGACATCACATTTAAGGAGCTGTTACCAATTGTATTGTCCCTTGAAATATGGGGTCCCAAGCTCAAGAATCGATGCATTCTTTTACACACAGATAACAAGGCTGTAGTTCATAGTATTAATAAGCAAATGAGCAAAGTACCAACGATCATGATTTTAGTTCGGCGTCTAGTTCTCACATCCATGACATTTAACATCCTCATGTCTGCTGAACATATTCCCGGTAAACGTAATATCTTACCGGACCAATTCATAGCCGTTTGCCATCACAGAGGTTTAAAGTCATCCACCATATCCTCTTATATGTCGGCATTAGCTTACGTCCACAGGATACAAGGACTCAGCAACCCCACTAATGACTTTGTTATTCACAAGTTACTACATAGCACAAGGAGGTTTCGTACTCAAGATAAACGTCACCCCTTTTCTATCGACCACATGCAACAACTCCTGCTAAAACTCCAATTATTTACTACTGACCGACACATAATGGATCTATACAAAACTATGTTCCTGACTGCCTTTTTGTCCCCCGCTTTTAGCGAAAGCTGGGGACTATTATTTCTCATTCGTCAGTCCGTCAGTCCGTCCGTCAGTCAGTCACGCTGTCACAAAAACTTTAACCTTGGTCATAACTTCTGAACCGTAATAGGTACTGCTTTCATATTTCACATGTGTATTCCTTGTGACAACCACTTTCCATCAATACCAATTTGTTTGACCTTGTGACCTTGACCCTGACGAGTTATGGCCCTTTACCCCTATGTATGACTAAATTCATTTCCGGGCTATTTCTCTGCAACCGCTTTTTGGAATTTTATGAAACTTCATAGGAAGGATCACCACCAAGTGTAGATGCGCATATCGTGTTTGCGTTCCGGTTGGATTATTTTGCACGGAGTTATGGCCCTTTACCCCACCATCAGGCTATGTATGACTAAATTCATTTCCGGGCTATTTCTCTGCAACCGCTTTTTGGAATTTTATGAAACTTCATAGGAAGGATCACCACCAAGTGTAGATGCGCATATCGTGTTTGCGTTCCGGTTGGATTATTTTTCACGGAGTTATGGCCCTTTACTCCACCATCAGGCTATGTATGACTAAATTCATTTCCGGGCTATTTCTCTGCAACCGCTTTTTGGAATTTTATGAAACTTCATAGGAAGGATCACCACCAAGTGTAGATGCGCATATCGTGTTTGCGTTCCGGTTGGATTATTTTGCACGGAGTTATGGCCCTTTACCCCACCATCAGGCTATGTATGACTAAATTCATTTCCGGGCTATTTCTCTGCAACCGCTTTTTGGAATTTTATGAAACTTCATAGGAAGGATCACCACCAAGTGTAGATGCGCATATCGTGTTTGCGTTCCGGTTGGATTATTTTTCACGGAGTTATGGCCCTTTACTCCACCATCAGGCTATGTATGACTAAATTCATTTCCGGGCTATTTCTCTGCAACCGCTTTTTGGAATTTTATGAAACTTTATAGGAAGGATCACCACCAAGTGTAGATGCGCATATCGTGTTTGCGTTCCGGTTGGATGATTTTTCACGGAGTTTTACCCCACCATCCGGCTATGTATGACTTAATTCATTTCCGGGCTATCTCTCTGCAACCGCTTTTTGGAATTTGATGAAACTTTATAGGAAGGATCACCACCAAGTGTAGATGCGCATATCGTGTTTGCGTTCCGGTTGGATTATTTTTCACGGAGTTATGGCCCTTTACTCCACCATCAGGCTATGTATGACTAAATTCATTTCCGGGCTATTTCTCTGCAACCGCTTTTTGGAATTTTATGAAACTTCATAGGAAGGATCACCACCAAGTGTAGATGCGCATATCGTGTTTGCGTTCCGGTTGGATGATTTTTCACGGAGTTATAGCCCTTACTTCTGAACCGTAATAGGTACTGCTTTCATATTTCACATGTGTATTCCTTGTGACAACCCCTTTCCATCAATACCAATTTTTGTGACCTTGACCCTGGCGGGGGACCATGATTCTCTGAATTTGCTTGTTTGTCTTGTTTCGAGTGGGTGAACTTGCCCTATCGTCAAACGCCCCCCAAAATGTAGTCCCCTACCAATCACTCTCTTTATACGGTATTATGGACGGATACAGAAAATCCTCATCCAGGTAGAGCATTACAAACATTCACAAGGTCGCCGGGTCCAAGTCCCGCTCCAGCGCCAAACCTCTAAATCATTATGCCCGGTTTGCAGTATGTTGCAGTACCTAAAACTGGCCCGTCACAAACTTGGTCCCTTATTTCAAGATGCTCACGGTCAAGCTATAACCACTTCACAGTTCCGTTCAGTCCTCCGTTCATGGGTCACGGCCTGCCATCTCGACCCCACTCTATTCACGGGTCATTCCTTCCGTATTGGAGGTGCAACTTACGCTTATTTAATGGGGATACCCACAGAACACATCAAACAAATAGGTCGATGGAAATCTTCTGCTTACTTAAAATACATACGTCCATCTGCTTTGCATCTTACGACAAAATGAATTCCTCGACTGTTTTAGGCGGCGGGGAATTTGTCTTTCCAAGGTATACGGCTCGGTATAGCTTCACTTAATCAATACTTAAAGTTCTCTATTTCCTAAAATAAAAAAAAATTCCAACTAATTTGTTGTAGGAAACTGTGCCGACTTCTTGCCTTTATCAGGAGAACTGCCTGTTTTCAATCAGTTTAACAGTATTATGTGAGGAGGGGTATTTTGCGGCTACAGCTGTACGAACAACAGTTCTTCATCTGCAATATTCCCATCTCCTTCTTGACATTCCCACTTTGTCTTTACTGGTCTCTCGGGCGAACATTTGACTGTGCTAGGCGGCAAGTGCTTCTACCAAGGGACTGGCGCTTCAAAACAAGATCTGTTTTTCCCTTCTGTCGATCATTTGACTGTGCTAGGCAGCAAGTGATTCTACCGAGGGTCTATTCAATATAATCTTTGAACTACTGTTTGGGGCACACTCAATAGACAAGGTTTTCATCGACATACTTATGTTTGCTCCTTGTAGATGTTAATATGTTTCTCATCTTGAATTTATTGTTTTTATCTATGCCAACATGTATATAACTTATCTTCTGTATCGTTTCATTTGCTGTACATGCCTACAACTGTGTTCATATAGTTCATCTTCCTAATTTACCCTCTTCCCTAGGGCAGTTGTCTCTGGGCGTAGCTTCGCTTGTGGCGGTTATGTCTCCCAGATATGTCATGTATAATCTTCATCTTTAATTGGGTTATATTATGTAACCATGTTTATTACTTTATGGCATTAATAAATGCCCATTTTCATTCAACCTGTTCTAAAGTGTTTTATTCATGACATACAAGTCCTACTGCCCTTGGTCTGAACGCTAATCGGTACCTTGCTCGAACTCATGCAATTATTTGCTCATCTTCCCTGGACCAGGCATAAAATACAGAGATGGGAAATAATGGCTACGCAAAGATCAAGAAAAATAGCCATGCGATAACATTACTCGGCATGTAGTTAAATCAAATGATCATTTGACGCGAATAACAATTGTTTTATTTGGGTTTTACGCCGTTTTCAACATTATTTCAGTTATATCTCGACGACATTTCTCTTATTCATGATCCCTGGATAAACAAACTAGTATTAGGCTAGAAAATGTGCCATGCCCCAAGGGCACTCCACCGTGACCGTCGTGCCGCGACTGGGGATCGAACCCGGGACGCCCGGTTTCAAATCCCCGACGTTAACCACTTGACCACGGCGGTTTCCTGTATATAACAAACAAGAGGGCCAACATGGTCACCTGAGTGATGGTATAGTAGCAAATATGTATTTGTCAATATCAAGGATAATTTGATAAAGACTGTTAAAATACGATGAGAAAATTCAGAGGAGAAGAATTTAGGCATTTTTCTCCCTTTCTGATCCTGCAGCAATTAAAGCCCCCCATGAAATTTACATCTTTGAACAATTCTGAAAGGTGACCACTAAAAGGAATATTCCTGTGAGATTTGGTTGAAATTTGGAATTTTGGACAAATCCAAAGTTATCGAAAGATTGACATTTTCGACAGTTTGAAATAACGCCAAACGTTATATATAACGTTACATTTGATTGGCTGCTGCACGTTTGATCAAAACCACAATCGACCAGTTTAGTAACTGCTCGTCAAATAATTAATTTAGCAAGGCGAGGGTAAACAATTCTTCACGAGCGACCAGTTTAGTTACTGCTCGCCAACTAATTAATTGTGCAGGGCGAGGAGATAAACAAATTCAACACGATCGGCCAGTTTAGTTTCTGCTCGCCAATTAGTTAATTCTGCACGCGAGGGTAAACAATTTCATCATGAGCGACCAGTCTAGTTACTGCTCACCAAATTCTTATTTCTGCACGTCGAGGGTAATCAATTTCATCACGAGCGACTAGTTTTAGTTACTGCTCGCCAACATGTTCATTTTGCACGGCGAGGGTAAACAAATTCATCACGAGCAACCAGTTTAGTTACTGCTCACCAAATAGTCAATTCTGCATGACGAAGGTTGACAAACTCATCACATCAGCGACCAGTTTAGTAACTGCTCGTCAAATAGTTAATTCTGCACGGCGAAGGTAAACAAACTCATCACGAGCGACCAGTTTTGTTACTGCTCGCCAACTAGTGAATTCTGCACGGCGAAGGTAAACATATTAATCATGAGCGACCAGTTTAGTAACTGCTCGTCAAATAGTTAATTCTGCACGGCGAAGGTAAACAAATTCATCACGAGCGACCAGTTTTGTTACTGCTCGCCAAATAGTGAATTCTGCACGGCGAAGGTAAACATATTAATCATGAGCGACCAGTTTTGTTACTGCTCGCCAAATAGTGAATTCTGCACGGCGAGGGTAAACATATTAATCATGAGCGACCAGTTTTGTTACTGCTCGCCAAATAGTGAATTCTGCACGACGAGGGTAAACATATTAATCATGAGCGACCAGTTTTGTTACTTCTCGCCAAACAGTGAATTCTGCACGGCGAGGGTAAACATATTAATCATGAGCGACCAGGTGTTTTACTGCTCACCAAATAGTAAATTCTGCACGACGGTTGTAAACAAATTCATCATGAGCGAACAGTTTTGTTACTGCTCGCCAAATAGTTAATTCTGCACGGCGAAGGTAAACATATTAATCATGAGCGACCAGTTTTGTTACTGATCGCCAAATAGTTAATTCTGCACGGAGAAGATTACATATTAATCATGAGCGACCAGCTGGTTACTGCTCGCCAAATAGTTAATTCTGCACGGAGAAGATAACATATTAATCATTAGCGACCAGCTTGTTCGTGCTCGCCAAATAGTGAATTCTGCACGTCGAGGGTAAACATGTTCACTATGGCGCGTTACAATATATAACTACATATGTTTAGTATTTACAAACTTTTTTTAACAGTTTTTCTCATGACTTTTTATGTAAGCTATGAGAATAATATACATGTATACAGTTAAATTAAGAAACTGCTCTTTTTAGCTTTTGTCCCTTTTCGCCAATACTTTCACCTTTCACCTTGTACCTTCTGCGATTTCGATGATTTGAACAAAAAACTGTATCAGGAAAACCATAATTTTCTAAATATATTTGAAAACGATGTGACAAAAGGAGGAATTACGTATCATGAACATTGTCGTCTGTAACCAAAATGCTATCAAAAGTCGTCTGCTGTAGATGCGTCTATGTCTACGGTTGAAAAGGTTTATTTGGCTAACACGATTAAACCACATGTAACACGATATGCTGTTTTCCAAATATCTTCTTTCACTTTGCGTTCCTGAAATCTATTTTAGATTGACTGATACTACATGCATTATAGATGCAACTGTTGCGTTCACCAATATATAGCTACAGTTGTTTAGTATTAAAACAATTTACTCAACCGTTTCTCTCATAAGATTTTATACAGAGATATGAACAATATATAGTTATATCGAGAAATTATGCAACACTACGCGTTTGTTAGAGTTGAAAAAACATCGATGGAAAGGAAGAAAACTACTCTGTTTTAGATGTTCCTATTCAAAAATATTTCCACCTTGCACACTTTCTTCGATTTCCACAAGTTATATATCCGGACAACAGCTAAGAAAAGGGTTAGAGCACACCGTCACACCTGACTTATTTCTTTATGAGATCTGGGTATTACAGTCTTTTGTGCGTGTGTATTGAATAAGGGTAAGGTGAAGTTGGTGTCTAGTGTCTAGTATCTAGTATCGTTTAGCATAAACGATACTGGCAACCAGAATCTAGTATCGTTTAGCATAAACGATACTGGCAACCAGACACTAGTGTCGTTTAAGGAACTAGATATATAATTTTCAATTTCAGACTCCAGTGTCGTTTAACATTAAACGACACTGGCAACCAGACACTAGTATCGTTTAATGAACTGGATATATTGATAACTCGAACATATCGATATCTCGAACATACCGATAACTCAAACACATCGATATCTCGAATACATTGATAAAACGAATGTTTGTAACTTGAACATATTGACAACTCGAAGATATCGATATCTCGAACCTTTCGATATCACGAGCATTTCGATATCTCGAACTTGTCGATATCTCGAACTTTTCGATATCTCGAACCTTTCGATATCTCGATTATTTTTCGATATCTCTAACTTTATATATCTCGAACTTTTCGATATCGATATGTTCGAGATATCGAAAAAAATGGAGATATCGAAAAGTTCGAGATATCGTTGGAGATATCGAAAAGTACTGGATATATTGATAACTCGAACATATCGATATCTCGAACATACCGATAACTCAAACACATCGATATCTCGAATACATTGATAAAACGAATGTTTTTAACTTGAACATATTGACAACTCGAAGATATCGATATCTCGAACCTTTCGATATCTCGAATTTTTCGATATCTCGATTTTTTTTTCGATATCTCGAATTTTTCGAAATCTCGAACTTTTCGATAACTTAAACTTTTCGATATCTCGAACCTTTCGATATCTCGATTATTTTTCGATATCTCTAACTTTTTTCGATATCGATATGAAAAAATGGAGATATCGAAAAATTCGAGATATCCAAAGGTTCGAGATATTGATAGGTTCGACATATCGAAAAGTTCGAGATATCGAATAGTTGGAAATATTGTTGGAGATATCGAAAAATTCGAGATATTGAAATGTTGAGATATCGGAAAGTTCGAGATATTGGAAAATTTGAGATATCGAAAAGTTCGCGATATAGAAAGGTTCGAGATATCGTATTGTTCCAGATATCGAAAAGTGCGAGATATCGAAAAGTTCGAGATATCGAAAAGTTCGAGATATCGAAAAGTTCGAGATATCGAAAGGTTCGAGATATCGATATGTTCAAGTTGTCAAAATGTTCAAGTTAAAAACATTCGTTTTTCAATGTATTTGAGATATCGATGTGTTTGAGTTATCGGTATGTTCGAGATATCGATATGTTCGAGTTATCAATATATCCAGTACTTTTCGATATCTCCAACGATATCTCGAACTCTTCGATATCTCCATTTTTTTCGATATCTCGAACATATCGATATCGAAAAGTTCGAGATATATAAAGTTAGAGATATCGAAAAATAATCGAGATATCGAAAGGTTCGAGATATCGACAAGTTCGAGATATCGGTATGTTCGAGATATCGAAAGGTTCGAGATATCGATATCTTCGAGTTGTCAATATGTTCAAGTTAAAAACATTCGTTTTATCAATGTATTCGGGATATCGATGTGTTTGAGTTATCGGTATGTTCCAGATATCGATAGGTTCGAGTTATCAATATATCCAGTTCATTAAACGATACTAGTGTCTGGTTGCCAGTGTCGTTTAATGTTAAACGACACTGGAGTCTGAAATTGAAAATTATATATCTAGTTCCTTAAACGACACTAGTGTCTGGTTGCCAGTATCGTTTATGCTAAACGATACTAGATTCTGGTTGCCAGTATCGTTTATGCTAAACGATACTAGATACTAGACACTAGACACCAACTTCACCTTACCTTGAATAAGAAGGACGTTATAAGCTACTTTGTGAAACAATATCCCGAAAGAACGGTAACAATCATAAACATTTTTATTTTTCATTGGAAAACGACAAATGCTTTCTATTGCTTTTTGTCTCTCATCTTTCTGGTATTAATTTGTGTGTTCTTTTATGCAAATACTATTTTAAATCTTTTATTCGAACCCTCATATAATTTAACAATATGCACCGCGAGGGTAAACAATTGTATCACGAGCGACCAGTTTACTAATACTCACCAAACAGTAAATTCTGCACGAATTCTGGTGGTAAAGAAATTCATTCCAAGTGACCAGTTTAGTTACTGTTCTCCAAATACATGTACTTAAATCTGCACGGCGATGGTAAACAAATTCATGATGAGCAACCAGTTAAGTTACTGCTAGCCAAATAGTGAAATATGCTCGGCGACGGTAACGAACTTCATCGCGAGCGACCAGTTTAGTTACTACTCGCCAAATAGTTAATTCTGCACGGCGAGGGTGAACAAATTTATCACGAGTAACCGGTTTAAGTTGTTGATCATGGTGGTAACGCTGTCCTTCTAAATGGGTGTAACGGTTGTTGTAAAAGAAGCACGCATCATTGTGTTGTACTTGTTCCTGTTGTTTCTAATATGGTCTCTCTGTTGCGGGTTCAGTTCCAGCGATGCATTTTCAAGGTATGCTCTTTCTTTGATCTTCTCTGGACAGTATTTGAGATTCCGTTTCAAGAATCCTAGTACTTAAGGTGTGTCTTGGAGATGTTTGGTTATGTGTATGTTGAATTTCATATTGTCGCCCAGTTCTACGCCTAGGTATGGATGATGTTGTACCTTTTTGAGGTGTGGACTTTTCATGAAGTTGTCATATCGTCATATGACTACATATTTCTTTACGTTGAATATGAAGTGATTTTGAGTCTTTTTATCTCAAGCAAGGTTTAATGCCCATTATAATTCACAGCATGTTTGTTGAAGATTGGATAATAGGTGTTGCGGACAATGCATATTTGGACAACTTTTAAATAGTTCAAGGGCCATAATCCAAAATTGCTTTTGGCAATTTGACTGGTTATCGAACTTGGCCCAAAAATTGTGCCATTAATCATGTTTACCGAGTTTGTTGAAGATCGGGTTAAAACTATTTTACTTAGAGAGCGAATTGTGTTAATTTGGCAAATTTTGGATAATTCAAGGGCCATAATCAAAGTGCGAATTGGCTAGTTGTCGAACGAACTTGGCTTATAGGACACTGCCCATCAAAAGGTTCAACAAGTTTGGTGAAGATCGGATACTAAGGGTTCAATTGATAGATTGATTGATTGATTGGGGTTTAAGTCCGTTTTCAACAAATTGTAATTCATATTACGGCGGCAAGTTCACCTTCTCATATATTTCTTGGCTTTCTCACTCCAGTACTTCATACACTATTATTTCCAAGCGACTGGCTGCTTTTCCACATAGACTGATAGTACGTTAGTGGAAGACGAATGACGCTTGTCACAATGACTTGTCAAACGTCGGAAAGAATGTTGGCCGAGCTGGGGATCGAACTCACAACCACTTGATTGATAGCCCGCGTCACTACCGACTGAGCTACCGGGATAGAAGTTAGAACTTATAGAGCGGATAAATATAATTTGGCAATTTGTTTAATATTTTAGGACCATAATCCAAAAGTGTTTACGGCAATTTAGCTGGTTATCGAACTTGACATAGATATTATGTCCACAAACATGTATACATTTTGATAATTCAAGGGTCATAGTCCTAAAATGCCTTGAGCGATTTTGCTAGCTATCGAGTTTGGTCTAGATTTTTGGCCTCAACAAGTTTTGTGCTGATCGAAATGAAAATTGTTTAGAAAGCGGACGACTGTTGTACGCCGCCCGCCGTACGTGTTCCTATAAAACGGACAGTATACATACAGGCGTATAAAAAGTTATATACATTATAATCTACACTGGGTTTCGTTGTTTCAGTTGTTTAGTGTTGTTAAGTATTATTGACAGATTGTATTTTACCGTTTATGCAGGGCTATTAGAATAATATACATGTAGTTATATTGAGAAATTTTGAAGTATGCATTTGTTACAGAGTTGAAAACATCTATGGAAAGGAAGAAACTGCTCTTTTTATCTTTTCAACAATACTTTCACCTTGCACTTTCTCCGATTTCCTCAGAATTCATGAAAGGAATCCGCCGTGGTCAAGTGGTTAGCGTTGGGGATTTGAAAACCCGGTATTCCGGGTTCGATCCCTAGTCGCGGTAGGACGGTCATGGTGGAGTGCCCTTGGACAAGGCACATGTTCTAGCCTAGTACTTGTTTGTGTCCTCAGGGATCATGAATAAGGGGACTGTCGCCTTGATATAACGGAACTAATGTTGAAAGCGGCGTAAAACCCCAATAAAACAGAATTCATGAACTATATTGTATCAGGAAAAAAGCTGTAATTGTTAATCAGATGTAATGTTTTGACAAACGGGGAAATTGCTTATCATGAGCCATGCCTTCTGTAACGAAATACCGCAATAAAATGTCGTCTGCTTTAAATGCATCAAAATGCGTCTACGGTTGGAAAGGTTTTATTGGCGACATCAGATTAGGTTGTGATACTTTTGGCAGGGCTATAAGACATATAGTTATATGGAGACATTTCAATGTATGCATGGTTAGAGTTTAAAGACCATCGCTTTATTTTAGCATTTTCAACCTCTCGCCAATACTTTCACATTGCACTTGTTGGGATTTCGTCACTGAATATTAAACAAGAAATGCTTAATTTATTAAATATATTTGAAAACGTTTGTGACAAATGGAGGAATTAGTCATCATGAACAAGGTCTTCTGTAACCATAATGCTATTAAAAATCGTCTGCTGTAGATGCGTCAAATTACGTCTAAGGTGGAAAGGGTTAATTTGGCTCGCACGATTAAACCACATGTAACACGATATGCTGTTTTACAAAAGTTTTCTTTCAATTTGCATTCCTAAAATCGATTTTAAGTTTACTGATACTACATGCAGTATAGATACAACTGTCGCATGTTAAACTATATAGGTACAGTTGTTTAGTATTAACCTTTTCTCTCATAAGATATTTATGCAGAACTATGAGAAACATATTGTTATACCGAGAAGTTATGCAGTATGCGTTTGTTAGAGTTGAAAAAACATCGTTTGAAAAGAAGAAAACTACTCTGTTTTAGGTATTCCTTTTCTTATTCAAATATATTTTCACCTTGCACACTTTCTTCGATTTCCACAAGGTTTGATAAAATGTATATCCGGACAAAAGCTAAGGGTAAGATCACAACGTCTTCTAAATAAGATCTGAGTGAACTGTACAGTCTTTTGTTAATATCCATGCGTATTGAATACAAACGACATTATATAGATGAAAGCTACTTTGTTAAAAAATATTCCGAAATAACGTTAAAAATATACATTTATAGTTTTCATTTGAACAGGACAACTGCTTTCTATCGTTTTTTTGTCTCTTAAATTTCTGGTATTAATATAAGCATTATTGGTTAAATCTACACATTCGTCTGAGTAAACCAACTAGTGAAAGAACGTTTATTTCTGCTTTTATGCACTTAATATGTTCTACATGTTTACCAGAACCAATAACACCTCCCTTTCAAAACCCTTATACGTTTTACTATATTTATAGTTTAAACCAATACAAGCTCATTTCTCCGCATTGTTGAATTTCTGATTAACTACACCAATAATTAACTCTTTCCATAAACCAATACTTGCTCCCTTCTCAACAATGTTAAAATACGGACTCTTTAGAGTAGCATTACCCATACTGTTCGAATCAACAATAGCTTCCTTTTCCTCTTTCTTTGTTATACAATATCTTTATTATATCATGTATACCAGTACTGACTCCCTTTTCAGCGGTACGTTATTGAAGCGGAAAAAATATTGTATTTTAATTACGCTAATAATAGTTTGTTATAACAATTGATATACACAGTTGATCGATTAGAGCTTTATGTTACATAGTTGATGAAAGGGTGTAAGTGGGTTATAATTTCAGTTTTATTGACATTTACATAGGCTATACACGTATTGATATATATGTATTATATTCGAGGTCTCGAGGGCTTACCTGTTTCGAGACGCTGTGTCTTTGAACATATGATGTTTCAAAGCTTCTTACTAATATATTCTATTACAAAATTTATGGAATTCTTTATAAGGTCAAAAGAATAGACCACTTTACATCGATTGAGAAACAAGCTTTAAGCTGATATTCATCACTCTCCTAGACAATTAACCTGTACTCGCGCCGTTTATGTGAAATCCCCAAGGGAGAATCAACTCATCTCGGGATTCAAACCCTAGACATTTTGTACAAAAGTCGTCCCTCTTCCACTGCAACACTGTCTTCCACACAGTCATAACTATTTGAAGCCCACTTAGATTAAGTTGTCTAATATGTTTTTAAATAATAACACCAACTTGTCTGTCCGCTGAACTCACTTAAGTTGTATAATTATCATACGAAACATAACCTCAAGTTATCTGTCCTTTGAACCCACCTATGTTGTTTATTATTCCTTCAAAAGATAACCTCAAGTTGTCTGTTCTTTTGAACTCAATTAAGTTGTCTGTTATTCATCTTTGTAACAAACTCAATTTCTTAAATATTATACACATCAATATTTACTGAAATTTGACCAGACTTATAATTACAGTTCTTACTGTAAAATGTCATAGTAGTAATCACTAATACATGTAAAAGACCGCCTTGTTGGTATGGTGGTAGAGCGTCCATCTCAGGTGCAGAAGGTGGCGGGTCCGATCTCCGGTCGGGTCATACCAAATACTTCAAAAATGATAGTAATGGCTTTCCCTCCTTGGCACTCAGGAGTGTGGCTTTAGCATTACGACTGACTCTCTGGTGTGATGATACATTGACCAGTAACACTTGTTACGTTCCAAGTAAAGGCTGCGATATAGTGGAAAAACTGTTGACAGCCACTGTTAAACATCATACAAATAAAATAGTTCTAGACAAACAGGAGAGGACGAAACCTTGGATTGTTTGTGGTCATAATGATAATATAATTAATGTTAACTCGTCAATAGGAAAAGGTACAAGTCAGTATATTTATATATTGCTCTGTTCTCGTCAATAAGAAAAGGTACAAGTCAGTATATCCGAACAGTGTAGGTTCAGATCACCCTGTTCGTCTGCTCTGTCTATCAAAATATACACGAACTGACGAAAACTTCTGAATAGCTTATGTAAGTAATATGTGAAGAGTTTGGATTTTGATCAGACTGTGGATGTATATGATAATCTGGATCTACCGTTTACAAAAGCCAACTTGCACCTTTCCGCATTGATGTGCTAATATGGCCTAATCTGAGCATGAAGGTCGAGGACGTTGGTATTCAAAATTACACACACGATATTATTTTGTTTAGTAAATAAGAAAGATATCGTAAAATATACAAATTTATGCATTATTATTTTGGCAAATTCAACCGTTATAAACATACTCAAACATTTCGATCATCAGTTAAATCATTAAATATCGATAATCCTATCTGCCCACGGAATCATCGTTAATCTCCGTAAGGTTCCGTGATTTACCGATAATTGATATCACGCTGTGAAGAGAATCGTAAAACAATAAAAGCCTAGGTGATATTCGTGTTGGACAACGAGCCAATACACTAGGTTTAATATTTATATAGTTAGAATATTGAAGTTCGTAATTTAGCGTTTTGTTTGTTTGTTGTATTGGGGTTTTACGCCGCTTTCAACATTATTTCAGTTATATCACGGCGACAGTTCACTTATTCATGATCCCTGGGCAAACAAGCCAGTAATTGGCTCCATTATGACCGTAGTGCCGCGACTGGAGATCAAACCCGGGACACCCGGTTTCAATCGTAATTTAGTGACACACGCTCCACATAAACTTGAATTTCACATATAAAACAAATATATTATACAAACATTTGTAGATGAAAATGTATCATGTATAGAATCGTATAAATTCATCTGTACTAATACATTATATAACATTTGTATATACATATTCATATTCTTGAGAGAAAAACAGCAATTAAACTAGTAATATGCATATCCATTATCAATAAAGGCGGGATCATGTCAAGCAAAGTAGTTTTCATCTATTTCTGATTACCCTTTCGTTGATGGTAAAGCTTTTTGAGCAAACGCCCTTTAAAATGTATTGTGGCGAAAGGAGCAATTGCTAATAACGAGTAACTTCGCCATTTGAATATTTGTTTTGATGAGCTCAGGTAGCTCAGTGAGTAGCGCTGCAAATAGTCAATACACTTTGAATAAAAACTATACGACGATCGTCATTCGTCTTCAACCAATGGGCTAACAGTCTCATGATGTATTAAAACAGCCAGTTGCATGGACATACTTATGGGGAGTACTGGTAGGATTTGAAAACCATAAAACATATGGGTAGGTGAACTGTGATAAGACTGGAAAAATGTTTTAAACTGCGCTAATCTCCATCCAATAAATCAATTAAATATTTGTTCTTTCATCTAGACACGTTAATCAAAATTGTGTTTTCAAAGTCGTCTTCTGCAGACTTGTGATACGTATATGTGTACCAATCATGTGTGTGCTGTTAGTTACATGGTATTAACTGAAACACTCTTGAAAATGGCGTTATCTCAAATACAGTAAATTACTAGTAAATTAATTAATTTTTGGAACGAGAAAAAAACTCATTTTATGATAATGGCAAATTAATTATATTTTTTATTTCATATCCGGATCATAGATGAAACTTATATGAAGATCAGAAACCACACATTACCATTTCCAGTAGACAGTCAGGTCCCACAGAAAGAAGGACATCCACCGTCTGAGCTATATAAAGTAACACGACTACTTCATCAGAACATGACTACATGTGACGTCAGTAAGCCCCATCGATTGCGATTCGACTTCCGATAAAGCGAAACACCATCTAAACCGTTCGTAACCGCAGATGTCTAAACCGATGATCTTATATATATATAAATAGGCAAAGTATGGAAGGCACACATGAGAAACCTTTATATTGTGATAAATGTTTGTCAGGTAACAGAACTAATTTGAAAAGACGTTTCACAAGTAGGCGGGAAACAGTTGTATACCGTTGTTTTCGCTGCGATCGATATGTTTGTGATGACTGTGCTTATACAAGTCATCACCGTGTACGTGATTATATGAATTCCGTTGATGAGCGTGCAAGTTTCAGAGAGTGTGATGAGTGTGTGCCGGATCGCTTATGTAGACGGCAAACAGCCATATCTCTTTGCTTTGACTGTGAACAATATCTGTGTTCTGCTTGTTCATATATGGGTCACTCGGGACATTTGATATATTCAATTGATGAAAATGACAGTCCTGCAAGAAGAGATTCGTTTTGTACACAAATGTTACAACGTATTGAGAACGAGGGAAACTTGAAAAGAGAGAAATTCATGCATGACGAGTATATTATTATTGACAGAATTGGCCTGGAACATCTTGACGATCCAATACGGGTAAGAAGAATGTGTGTTACAAATTATGGACAAACATGTGTTCTTACGGCTGACGAGGAACGCCATATCATTATATATAACGTGAATAACAATTCAGTTTTAAGATATATACAATTCACAGCAAGACCTTTTGGAGTCACCGAAGTTAAAGAAGAGTCTCATTCATCCTTTCTTATTGCTGTAACATTTCCACGGGAACAACAAATAATCGTTATGGATATTCAGTATAAACGCGCTCGTATCATACAAGCTATTGATACGCCTCGCGGGTGTTATGATATAGGGTATTGTAATGGAAAATATGTTGTATCATACACCGATCCCGTAACTAACAAGGGCTTTATTGGAATAGTCGATAGAGGTGGGGGTGAAATACAACGTATCCATCCTTATCCTTTACAACATGTAAGTTCATGTCGTATAGGAAATCTACCATTGTGTTTAGGGCAAAAACTGACCATTCACCAGGAAAGCCAAACGATTTATTTTATTAGTAAAACACACGAGGTTGTAAGTTTAAATATGACTGGCCGGGTTCTGAACAGATCAGTGTTACCGATGAGTAGTGATACATATAGTATTTGTGTAGATTCAGCACACAACGTCTACATGTACGTATATGAATGCAAAGGATTTCAGTTACTTAAACTGTCCGGTAATCTACGTACTTATAAGCACGAGAATATTACACTCACTCTGGGGGCTTTTAGTGACCCGGACTGTATCAAGTCAATAGCAGTGCATAAAGACACATTTTACATTTGGGATTATGTTCAAAGCAACATTACGGTAATGAGGCATATATAACTTCATAGCCACACCTCTATTGACATCGAAGACATATCGCAGGTGTTTCTAGACTGTTCGTAAAATCAAATGAAAAACATGGCTGATCCTGATCAGACTGTAAGTAAGCGCATACTAGTATATAGCTCCACATGCCAATATGGGGGGAGGATTACAGGTCGTTAGTGTTTTTTGGTGATATTTTACTAGCTTCTAGAATCACACTAATATGAATTTTCACTGGTCGTCAAGTCCTGATGGTCCGTTTTCCCATGGCGAGGTCTATTTGTCATTATGAGGGAGGGACTACCGGTCGTAATTGTTATATAGAATGGAGGATGTTATAGGTCAAATTACGCGAAATACTTCCACTGTTATGCTGATCGACCAAATAGTCCGTAAACAAACTTTGTTTGCGTAAACATGAGTTTATACTACCGGAATGCATTGAATATATGATATTGAGTTTAAACTCATAGTAAATGTGTATAGTGTGTACTGGAAATTATTGATTTAATCAATTTTAGTATTTTGATTTAGTTTGAAAGTGAAAGTAGAGAATGCTAAACACCGGCTTTGTCCGGGTCCGATTTGGTCCAAAATGACAGTTACCTTTTTCGCCTGGTGAGTTCTTTCTTGCATAATGCATGGCATCTCCACTCAGTCTGATCAGGATCTTCCCCCGTTTGCACTATAGATGTACTGTACATGTACAAGATCAACCTGCATCTCTACTCATTCTTATCAGGATCGTCTCCTGTTCGTACTATAGATGTACTGTACATGTACAAGATCAACCTGCATCTCTACTCAGTCTGATCAGGATCTTCCCGTGTTCGCAGTATAGATGTACTGTACATGTACAAGAACAATGGAAGGCGTTAAATACTTGTCCACATGTCACAAATTTGCAGCAGACGACTTGCAAAACATCTAGGGAAAATATGAAAAAATCAATAAAAGGAAAGAATATTTATGGACCAGAGAATAAAACAAAGTGGCAAAATGAGAAATGTCTCATCATGAGCATTTTTTCATTTAGTAAATAATGTTTTCATAAGTCTTCTGATGCGGATTCGTCAAAATGCGCCTGTAAGTGGGTAAGTGGGTAAGGGTGTTTCGAACGTTTTGTAAACATTGGTAAATGAATGTAAATCAAACAATAATGTATGCGCTTATCCAAGTACAATTAATGTTTACAATTCTATGTAAAAGTGTCTCTACAAATGAAAGTATAATTATTTTATAAAGTTTAAAACATTGTGGCAAACTGTATCTGCTGCAGTTGCGTCCTTAGTTAGGAAAGGGTTAAATCAAATAGATAAGCAGACGCCAAGATAACGGGAGTAAACCCTTTCAAACATGCATATGCATTTCGACTCATATGTAGCAATCGAATTTTGAAAAGATTTTGACAATATGAGTAAAATCAATTTCTGCTTTTGCCAAATTGTTTTCAACAATTACTGTATTCAACAATTATAATTTCATACATAGAGATTTACTTCACTTGTCCCATTATGTAAGCAAAGTTATCCGCTGCAAATTTGTTGTATGTCGGAAAGGGTTAACTAGGGTTAACTAGGGTATTTCCCACACAATATTCATATCTCTCATATTACTCAGCCGAACCCTATACTTTTGGAACAAGACAATGTAATTTTATTGAGACACTTATTTTTATAAACCAAACATTGAGTTTAAGGGTTAAATAAGGATTTGAGTGCAGTAAATACTCCACGTATATTGAACTCGGTATGAAACACTGATGTAACATTATGTACAGGACACTCTCCAACAGTAAATATTCCACGTATCTGGAACTCTGTATAAAACACTGATGTAACATTATGTACAGGTCACTCTCCAACAGTAAATATTCCACGTATCTGGAACTCAGTATAAAACAATGATGTAGCATTATGTACAGGACACTCTCAAACAGTAAATATTCCACGTATCTGGAACTCTGTATAAAACACTGATGTAACATTATGTACAGGACACTCTCGATAACTCGAAGTCGAATGTAATTCATAAATTACTTCGAGGTATCTACTTGTTCGAGAAATCCTTTAATTTTTAACTTAATTATTGTTTTCCATTTTCTGCTTCGTGTACTTAAATGTTTATTATAGATAGAAAGCATGTATTCAAATCATATACAAAAAACAAGCACACCAGCAGTACTTGTTTCTCGTCTGAACACTCAGAACTGCTGCTGTGCTGTTTTTAACAGGAAAACCAAGATAAAAGTGAATTATATAGTTAAACAAATATATTCGAATTATAACTTGTTCGAGTTATCCACTGTTTTTTGTATTGCTTTTACTGTTTTGATATTTTTATTGGACTGTAATTGTGAAAGGGGGATGGTATTTCAATTTCACAAAAAACATGCTGTTCTGAAATGGCTCTGAAATCATCAAAACATTAGTTTGATTACAAATCTTGCACAAAAGAATCAGTGATTTGAAAAACGTCTGTAATTTTCAACTTTCCATCAATCAAGTAATGTTCAATGAGAGAGCAAGTATATATACATTGCTGTTTCTTTAATGTGTATTACCGTTAAGTTGTTTTTATTAGCTCACCTGGGCACAAAGTGACCAAGGTGAGTTATTGTGATCTACTTTGGTCCGTCGTCCGTCGTCCGTCGTCCGTCGTCCGTCAACATCTTCTTCTCTGTAACTAGTGGGTCAATTGGGATGAAACCTCACAGAAAGCGTCCTCTTAATGACTTCACCGGAATACTTACAAATATTTGGATCCATGCAGAATATGGTTTCCATGGCAACGAAACGAAAACACCTTTAAAATTCTTCTTCTCCCAAATTGGTTTGCTGATTTTCAAATCATATTGTAGAAATCGTCCTTGAGTGACCCTCTATCAGATTCCGTATGAATCATGTTGATTGGTAAAAAATATTGCCACCAGAAGACGGGGCCTTGTTTGCCTTATATGGCTTTAGTGGAAACATAAAAATTCTTCTCCTCCGAAAGTGTCTGGCTGATTTTTAAATAATTGTGAAGAAATGTTTCTTGGGTGACCCTCTTCTAGATTCCGTCAAGCCATGTTAATTCGTCAAAAGCATGGCCACTAGGGGGGCGGGGCTGCCGTATGTGACTATAGTGAAAGCTTCAAAAGTATTTTCCTCCCAGGAGGCAGGGCTGTTGTGCCTTATATGGCTAAAGTGAAAACAAAAATCAGCTGAGCGATCCAGGGTCATCATGGCGCTCTTGTTTGTAATAATTCATGCCTCATTTCTGTCTTTGACATATTATTGTTTTGTAAATTGCCAAAGGCAATCGTAATGCTGATTACCAATAAATTTGAAACCTGTGAAACATATATTCACCAGGAATTCCCGAGACGAAAAATCACTGTTCATAATTGTCGTCGGAAAGTCGCTCCGATTTGTTTCCCAGTGACCATACTTATGATGGTGAATGAGCTTCTAGAGCGTTCATATAGTCAGTGTTAAAGGCAAACGGTAACTGGATGATTAACTCAATGGGTTTAAACAGGGCCGTATTTAAACAAATAGAAGACTCTCACTCTAAAAACGGAAAGACTGGGCAGATGTAGTAGATCTGGGATACTTAATTTCCGCTGTATGTTATTATATAAATCTTAATATCGAAATAAAGTTTTTTGTTCGGTAGAGTTATTTAGACGTAAAATGTTATTTGCTGTATTCATAACTTGTATTTAGTAGCTAATTAAACATTGTAGAAAAAGCAACGCGAAGAGTTATTCTACTGTTCCCTTTTAACGGCACAGAATCTGCATCTATATAAATTGTCCTTGATGTCAGTGTAGGGTCGTTTACGGTCGTGTTAGGTCGCATCAAGTAATGCCACTACTCCGTTGTCGTCAATAAAAGTCGCACGACGACCAAGTGACTTAATTCGGCCTCGATGTCGGTATGGTGTCGTAAATCGTCGTGTTTAGTCGCATCAAGTCATGTAACTTGTCTGTGGTCGTCAGTAATAGTCGCACGATGACAACATAATTAGGATAGTCTTCCATGTCGGTGTCTGGTGGTAAGCCGTTGGGTTAAGTCGCAATAAGTCATGCGACTAGTCCGTGGTCGTCAGTGATGGTCGCACGACAACCAAATGATTTAAATCGTCCTCGATGTCGGTGTCTGGACGTAAACAGTCATGTTTAGTCGCAACAAGTCATACGACTAGTGCGTGGTTGTCAGTCATCGTTGTATTTAATGTTGATCAAACCAATATTTAACCTAAATGTTCCGGGTTAATCTTATTACTAGCGACTGTTATGGCCGGACAAATTATATCAAAAAGTCCGAACGCAACAGAAGGAGGCAACTATTATTAATTCAAAGTTTTGGTATGGTTCAATTATGGATTTGTCTTGGTAAAGTGGCTAGCTCCTCCTATTTGGACAAACACTATGACGTAAACATGTAACCTCTCCTTCATCACGACGATAAATGTTACAATTCTCAAGTGAGTATGAATTCGAAATGTCTCGCTGAAATGGAAGTGCCTGTTCGAACAGCTCCCAGCGATTGTGCCGGAGTGCACAGCTACAAGGTAAATACCATGGCCTAGTCCTTATTAAATTAGCATTAAGTGTAATTCTATCTTCTTAAATTTATATGATATGCTACGTCAAAAACAACGTGAATTTCCAAACGATTTTTAAGAAGAAATATTGGCTTAAGACTTCAATTTGCGTTAACAATCTGAGTGACTCCAAATGCAGGCCCATAAAAATTACTTGAAATAAAAAAAAATCAACATGATGTATGGTATTAGTGTTAATAATAATAAAATTGTGGATTATTTTAAAGCATCCTAAAAGTACACAATTCGACACCCTTCCTTACTCAAGACCATTATGTCTGGTTACGATGTAGGATTATTTTAAAGCATTCATAAAGAACTCAATTCTGACAAGCTTATACTTAATTAAGACCATTATATCTGGTGGACATGTAAGATTATTTTAAAGCATCCTTAAAGTACACAATTCTGACACCCTTATACATACTTAAGACCATTATGTCTGGTTGACACGTAGGGTTATTTTAGAGCATCCTAAAAGTACACACTTCTGACACCTTTATACTTACTTAAGAACATTATGTCTGGTTTATATGTAGGATTATTTTAAAGCATCCTTAAAGTACACAATTATAATACCCTTATACTTACTAAAGACCCTTATATCTGGTTGACATGCAGGATTATGTTACAGCATCGTTAAGTATATAACTCAAACACACGTATACTTACTTAAGACCATTATATCTGGTTGACATGTAGGACTATTTTAAAGCATCCTTAAAGTACACAATGCTGACAACCTTATACTTACTTAAGAAAATTATATCTGGTTGACATGTAGTATGATTTTAAAGCATCCTTAAAGTACACAATTCTGACAACCTTATACTTACTTAAGACAATTATATCGGGTTGACATATAAGATGATTTTAAAGCATCCTTAAAGTACACAATGCTGACAACCTTATACTTACTTAAGACCATTATATCTGGTTGACATGTAGGATTATTTTAAAGCATCCTAAAAGAACACAATTCTGACAACCTCATACTAACCTAGGACCATTATGTCTGGTTGACATGTAGGATTATCTTAAAGCATCCTTAAAGTACACAATTCTGACAATCTTATACTTACTTAAGACCATTATATCTGGTTGAAATGTAGGATGATTTTAAAGCATCCTTAAAGTACACAATGCTGACAACCTTATACTTACTTAAGACCATTATATCGGGTTGACATATAGGAATATCTTAAAGCATCCTTAAAGTTCACACTTCTGACAGCCTTATACTTACTTAAGACCATTATATCTAGTTGACATTTGGGATAATTTTAAAGCATCCTTAAAGTACACAATTCTGACAACCTTATACTTACTTAAGACCATTATGTCTGGTTGACATGTAGGATTATTTTAAAGCATCCTTAAAGTACACACTACTGACACCCTTATTTACTTCAAACTATTACATCTAGTTGACGTGTAGGATTATTTTAAAACATCGTTAAAGTGCACAGTTCTGACAACCTTATACTTACTTAAGACCATTATATCTGGTTGACCTGTAGGATGATTTTAAAGCATCCTTAAAGTACACAATTCTGACAATCTTATACTTACTTAAGACCATTATATATGGTTGACATGTTTAGAATTATCTTAAATCATCCTTAAAGTACACAATTATGACACCCCTATACTTACTTAAGACCATTATATCTTGTTGACATGTAGGACATGTAGCAATTCATTGATGTAGGTTTAACGTTGTTTTCAACAATTGTTCAGACATACCACGGCAGCTTATTCACAAGTACAGTTAATGTTCCTCAATTCCTCCTGTGGGGATCGAACCTGCTTCCGAGACAAACGCCGCTCTATCACTTTACTACCAAGGCGGTCACGTTTAATTGGACGATAGTTAAACACTTGCATCTTCGTGATCTTTCAAATGTGAACCCTCTATTTAATGGTATAACAATATATTTGTGTTAGAATACCTACTATTGCATTGAACACATACTTATTCCCGCTATAATATACCTCGAGGGGTCAACGAACGAAAACTTATCGAACATTAACTCAATGACGTCCGGGGTTCGACCCCGCTCGCAGCAGTCATTCTGGACAATGTGCCCATGGACAATGTACACCTATCCTGGCCTGGTACTTGTTATTTACCCAGGAGTTAGTAGTCTGTCTCTTCGATATCACTATTGTAATTTTGACAATCCACGTAAAACGAACCCCAATGAAGCCTGGTTGTTTAACTGCTTAACTGTCGAAGGAAAACACTGCAGCTAAGGTTCGATTGGTATTCATATTCTCGAGTTAAAGAACCTAACTGGAGTGCAGTATGTTGAGGCGACCAGTCAATACCTTGTAAGAAAGCCAGGAAACACATGGGAAGTGATAGGACTGAACAATTGATGAAAACGGCGCTGAACCCAAATCAACCAATTAATAAATCAGTCAAGTTACACTTATTCTGTGGTAGGCGACCTTTAACATGTTTGAATGTTCTGTAATGCACGACTTTAAACTACAATAGAGGCAATTTATACCAAGATCAGCCTGCATATTTACTCTGTTTAATTTAGATATACATAGTTCGCAACTAATCTGTTAATTCTAAACGAACACTTCCTAATACATGTTGTAACATATGTCAAATGTACGGGACGAAATTCGGCGCACTAAGTGTTAAATTATTATACGGTCCTATTATCAACTTCCGACCATCAATTTAATAATTGACATTCATATATGTACTGTATGTGGTTGTAGATGCTGTATTTACCGTCTTTTGACTTACTGTCCGTCTTCCCAATATCAAGTTTGTTAATATGAAATTCAGTATTAAAATTCGCTAAACCATTTTCAAATAAACACCAATTAGCTTATGCATACAACTGAGTATATGCTGATATGCATGCTAATAATAATAAATTTATACTTAAGGGAACGATCGAGGTTACTCCAGGAAAGATAAGGTGGAGAGATGATTGTGACTAGGAAATATTTACTCAAGAAAGCCTGGAATGAGTTTTCTTTAACGCTCCAACTAAGGTCTCCTTCTTGAAGGTTGATTAGAGGTTTAGTTTGAATGTGTTCAGTTAAATGTGTGTATTGAAAATAGAAAGGATTACTTATTTAGGGCCTTATTGTATATGTGTACAGTCCAGACTCAGATGCGTCTGTATACAAGCACAATCTTCACTGTCCGTGTATATGTTATTAGGACCTAAATGCATCTTAGGACAATTACGCACAATCTTACCTGAGTCGTTAATGTCCGTTTATATGTTATCAGGACCTTAATGTATCTTAGGACAAACGACTAATATTAAATTAAAGGACAACGTGATAAACGGCAATACAACCTAAAATGTAGCCAACCCCGTTTTGTCAATAAGCTCTTGATTAGCATGACTTGGTTCATATATTCATCTGTTGCGGTATAATTGGTGCTCCTACAATGTTAATGTTGCTAACACTGGTGAGAGTGACCGTTTCCATAGTGTATACTGTGCGCCTTCGGAATTGGAGATCAGTGTTTGAACCTCGGTCGATTCATACGTAAACTCCTTATGATCTTAGTCATGTTTCAGACGCTTCGATAATGTTAGTATGAACAGTTGACGAAAAAGAGCCGCGGAGGCTTATACTTGTATGTTTTTTTTGTTTGCTTTTTGTTTTTTCAATATATAACTTTATTAGCCATGTTCATTGGTATGGGTAGGTGGTGGCCTTTCTCCCTCGTGCAATACGTATGTTATTAGTAGTATATAGAACATTGTAAGTAAATGTGCTTATATTTAATGCGCATTGATGTAATACACATACAATTTCTAAGGTGTTCAATGGAATCTTATTTAACGCCGTTTTCAACATAATGATCAATTATCAATTTAAAGGACACTCCACAATGACCGGTTTGACAGTGGATGAATCCGGTATCTTCCAGTTTAAACTATCCGACACTAAAGATGTGTGTATTGTTAGAAATTTTCTTTTTCCACAGGTGTTATTAAAGTTATACATTAAATATAAGGAGAAAAGGAGGCCCCAAAAAAAGAGAAAAATAAATAATCAAAAACATACTATTTTTGTCTGTGTTATGCATCTATACGCATATACATACACATACACACATACACATACATACATGCATATACATACACAGTTAAACACATACATGTATATATTAACACATATACAAATGCATATACATATTTCTCAGAATTTAAGAGTGGTTTTGTAACACATATCTTACAATTGTCCAGCTTTCTTTGTCTGATTTGGCTAATGTTGTTGAATAATAAATAGTCCATGTAAGACCAAGATGAGTGTATTAAATTTAATTTAATAATCCTGGTTAGACTTAATCAGGTTCTAAGACTTTTTATTGAAGAAACATTTAATTTTAATTTACAGGAATATATATATAAGGCTTTATGTCTAAAAATAAAATATCCAGTTTAAATTCTGTTTTACGGAATCCTAAAACTATGGGTGTGCTTTTTATTTGTATAGTTGGATCTACCTAATTTTATCCTAAATAATTTGAAGCAAATGATTAACCTTTTCGCATTCAAAGTTTGATTTACAAAAAGAAAACGAATTTTTTTCTACCAATTCCGTTTGACAAAACAGATAGTTTGTAGCTAAAACTAAATGGACTATTCTGGTTTGAAACCGTTAGATATATGTGTCCTTTTTACATTTAAAGAAATTACTATATGTTATTTTCTAATTAATTTGTATACAATGAAATCCAGTTATCTTGACTGGTAAGTACTTCTTGATTATCTATCAATATATTATATACGTATTTTTAGTATATCTTCTTGTTGAACTAGGATATATATGATAATACGTTTCTTCACTTCCCAGCAATTCACGAACATCGGGAAAACATGGCTAGGACCATTTGCCTTATGAAGGAGGATTACTGGTCGTAACTGTGATATGGTATAGGTGAGCTTTTACAGAACGAATTTTGTTAATAGTTCACAAGCTTCTAGAAAGTCACGTATATGTATCTTTGCAAGTAACCAAGAATGGAAGGTCGGTTTCCCCATGACGAAGTGACACACTTAACAAACAAACAAATACAACTGATACTCCATCGCCTACAGCGCTTTTATTTCCCTCCAAATGCGAAAAGAGTATCGGGAAATTGCACTTAAGTCCTTATCTTTTCCTTCACTCAGTTAGTTTAATGTCTTAGTACGCGATGTAGAACTATTGAATGATTATTTTCAAACAGCGTTTTTATAGTTTTTTCTCACAAAGGGTATCAGTAGTTTATCAAAAATAACATAATTAATTATTGACTAATAAACATTAAAATCAAATCACTGTCGAATATTAATGTAAACGCTAAATTCATGTTGTTATTTTTTTCTAACATGAGGAGGTAAGGGTTATATCAAATGTGAGACGCGCGACTAAACAATCCTTCATACACTTTAGGTACTTTCCTAAAGTAACCAATAACGTAATTTTTATTTACGTATCATTATGATTCACAGATTGGTATTATACATGTAGAGAATTGCTTTTTTTTTGTAACCCAAGAGAACTGCTAGATCGTTAAAACTTTAGAAAAATGTCTTTGACTCTGACCGATGTGTTTGAGGCTGATTTGAATATGACGTATTGTTAACAGACGATTTTTACCACAATGTACTTAATTTGAAACATCATTGTCGGCCACTCCGTAATACATAAGACACCCTTCAAGAGAAATTTGACGAATTAAACATGTGTATAGTATTGTAGCAAATGTATTGGCAATTCAGTTGTTCAGAAGTAAACGTGAACAGAGGGTTATGTTAGGAAAGCGTAAAGCCACGGATACTTTTGAGGTTAAATAAGTGATTTCTCTTTTCCCTCACTCGCCTCTCTGATTATGCGATAACAATTTATAAACTGCAACTCGACTATCTCTATAAAATGTGTGTTGTTGTACTTGTTTAACGCGTTTAATAATGTCAATATATATCTTTCTTTTTTGAAAATAGCTCCAATTAAATCTATCAATTTAAAGATGAATGCTTGCTAATATATCGCAGAAGTACGGTGGGGTAAGGAAAAGTGTTAAATGTAAATACGTGTGATAAAACAGATAATACAGTGCTGACATTGAATTTGCGGAAGGCTCTGAACAGGTTTAAAAAGACTGTGGCTAAATATTTTGTGAAAAGAAATGCTCTCAAAGTAATTAATTGCATTAAAACCTTTCGTATCAGGATATTGAAAACATGAATTTAATTTCAAATGTACAATCACTAAGTGTATTTAAACAATCGCAATCGTAGCGTTTTCAAGGCATTTACATTTATTGTATCCAAATACTAACTTGTCCTTCAATGGGAAACATTGAAAAACGAAAACAGAATAAAGATACAGTGGCCGGCTTCTACCGACGACTAATAACACCATAAAATGATTTTGGTTTCGAGCAAACAATTTCTTCAAATATTGCCTTTAACATCTTGGTAATCCATTCGACTGGTACAAACGTTTAATTCCGCTGCAGTTTAATGTTCACATTATGTTTTTGTTACACCTATACACACCGTACAACGGCTGATAGAAAAGTACCAGCTTAAATGTACAGTCAGCGAAGGCATGTAATTATAGCTATGTATACGTCATAATTTAACGTACACAATTTTTTCACTCAGTTAAGAGTTCATTCTTTTTAACCATTTAGATCTTCAAAATTAAATTTTTGTTAATAATGTTTGCAAACTGCCTCTTCGTATCATATATAGTTCCATTCTTAGTAACATTTTAATTGTTTTGTTGAAGGTAAATGATAATTATTTTGTGTGATTTTTTTTTTTTTTTACCGCAATAGCTAGCACGCTTAAAAAATATAAAATGGTAAGGCCACCTCGATAGTGTTGTGGTAGAGCGTTTGCCTTGGGTGCGGGAGGTCGATATTTCGGTATAAGACCTGGTTATACCAAGTATCTTAAATATCAAAGTGGCTATTCCCCCTTTGCGCTCAGGATGGTGTGGTTATTTGTACGACGGACCAGATGGTGTCAGGATAAAAATTACCATAGTACTGATTATTTATCCAGGAGTTACCATGATATAACTAAATAATTGTTGAAAGATGCGTAAAACATCATTCAAACAGTCGGAGCAGCAATATTGTTAACCTCACTATATATGTACATGTATCCTCCTATCGCATTATCAATTGTTCACATGATCTCGGTCAACGGGTATCTGGTACATACGTTAGAACAGTGATATATTGATAACATCCCCTATTATCACATGATCGCATTATATGTCTAGGACAACCGGTATCTGGCGGAGGCGGATTCTCGGGTAATGCGTTGGCGGTGTTTTATAGATTGTAAGTAGCCTTTAGTGCTTATTATTTCCTTTCACGATTAACAGGCCTGATCCGTGTTGAGAAGCCTACATTCGTCACTAAACTATCATAATTATCAATGACATTTAACAATATTTGAAACGTAGATTCTCGAAATTGCTTTCGTTTTCACTTTAATGTGCTACAATTGAACGCCGTATCGGTTTTGTTTAAATTAATGACATGTTTGAGTTAGACTATAAGAGAGATTCTATTATTAAAGGCGCTACATACTTCGTGTAAATGAAAGCATTTTTGTTTTTACGATGAAAGTTTCTTAGACGATGATTCTTCCGTTACACATCCTATTTGGTGATAAATTACACCAACACTGACACTTAGTAGTCGGTGAATAGGTTTTAGGTGATTCCCGACTAGAAGTTGTATAGGGTAAACGCGGTGTTTCAAACTCGTTTTTATTTAGAGTAGAATAGTGTGTTACCCCGGTGGTTTGCTAATAAGAAAGAAAAGGATGTAGATAATAAGATAAGTAACTAAAATGCGTTCCTATATATCACCAAGCCTTAAACCTGTGTACCAAGTAGATATAACAAAAAACATTGACCATATAGACACTTTTTTAGCAAGTAAATCTCATAAACCATTGACCGTATGATAATAACAAAGATATTTTCTGAATGTGTAACCTTTTCCGAAATGCAGACGCAGGAATCTGGAGGAGTCTAATTTGAAAACAGTATGTCCTCATGACGAGCAAGTTCTCCTATTGTCATAATCTGTTTAACTCTATTGTGATAACCCGGTGATTTCTCGAAAAGGTCGACGTCGGGTAAAACAAAGGGTATCTATGCTAAAAACAGCTTGAGGACATTCTATAGAGGCCACATTTCTTACTCGAAAATGATTCAACTTTGATCGAAAGCGTGTCTTTGTGATATATATGCTATGTTTGATTATCGATCATCTCGGTTAAAAGACACCTAGCTGTAAAAAAGTGTCTAAACGTTTTTTCTTGATAAAATATAGGACAAGTGTGTTAAAACAAGGTCACTATTGGCAAAAGTTTAATTAAATCAAAGTACTGAAAGTACTAAAGGTAGAAGTACGATTGGTTAAGAGGAGACGCAGAAGTGCACAATGAAATATTTATCTAAAAGAAATCCCCACCATGACAAACAAGTAATGATGCATCAGGCCAGAATGAAATATTTCGAACATCATAAACTTATGTTGGTCTTGTAAAAATTAATTGAACCCAAATCTGAATGCATCATTCGGTCCTCGTAGTAATTTTGTTAAATGATCATATTACACAATAGCTCTATGGAAATCCCATCTGGAACATTAATGACAGTACAGTGTCTAACTGTATTTATTAACTGTACTGAGCCAACTGATGCATTCAGATAACACAATCTATTAATACAATATATTGATGTTTACAACAATTTAGAAGTGTAATCTACTAAAACGCTATAAAAAGTCATAAACCAAAAAAGATGTAATAATGTTAAAAGGAGTTTTACATCTCCAAAACAGAGGGCAAGTGTGGCCTTGAATCGATCACCTGAGAGATAGCTATGTAGCATATGTGTCACTACTTATATCGGAGAAAGTTTAATAAAGAGCGTGATTGAAACTACTAGGACTGGACACTGTAAATGAAACTTATCAATTAAGGACTTTTGTTATGATATTAAATATTTGAACAGTTTATAAGAGTAAGTAGCATTCCCTTGAAGTTTGGTTGATATCAGTCCAATTGTTAAGAAGGGGATTTTGTTTCAAGCTAAGAGTTCATGTTATTACTATTCTGGTACAGCATGACAGCTATCTTTTCAAACCAATCAATATTGCTTGAACTAAGCTAGATTGTTACTAAATGAAATTGCAAATGTATCTTGAGATCAGACACATACTTGAATAGAAAAGGTACATTTAAGTTTTGTCATTTTGCCCCTTTTTTGATGCCGTGTGGCTGTCATGTTTTTTCACCAATCAATACGGCTTAAGCAAATCTTTTGTAGGTCAAACAAGAAACATTTGTACTAAATTTGGAATCTGACAAGCTGATTCAGAGATGAAGAATTTTACAGTTATTGCAATTTACTGCAACAGCAACACAAGTTGTGTTAAAAATTGATATCTTTAAACAAGTTTAAAAGAAGACCACAAAATAGAAGTTCCTATGAAATGTTGTTGAAATATGCCGAGTGGATTAGGATGAGATGTCATTTGAAGCTAAAAGTTCAATTGACAAACTTTATCATCCAGCCTCGCAACTGTCTATAAAATTTAAACCAATAAATTTTATGATGAGGGTCACTGAGGGAACTAATAAGACAAGCACTCTCATAAGAATAGAGTTTTAAAATGTTGTCAGTTTGCCCTTTTCTGCTGCCGCATTGCTCCTCTTTTTTTAACCAATTAATTTGGCTCGAACGATTTGTGTCGAGAGTCACTGAAAGAACATTTCTACTAAAAATTCTTGAAATCGGACAGACGGATTTAGAGGAGAAGAATATTAAATAATCGGCACTAAACTCCCATTCTCAGATACCGCACTAACAAGAGTTCTACATATATCTTTGAACATCATTAAGAAAAGAACCGCTAAATGAAGATTACGTTTTTTTTTGTCAAGTGGATAAGGATGAGATGTAATTTGAAGCGAAATGTTTAATTTTCCCATTTCAGATGCCGATTGGTTTCTTTAACTTTCAACAAAGCAATAACACTTTAAACAAGTAGAGGGTCACTGTATGAACAGTTCTGCTAAATTATCTTGCGATCAGACAAGCACTTACATAACAATGTAGTTTTTAAAGTTTGTCATTTTGCCCCTTTTCTTATGCCAACTGAATGTCGTGTTTAACAACCAATCAATAAGATTATATTTGTAGAGAGTTATCCAACAACCACATTATGTAGGTAACAGACAAGCTAATGCAGAGGAGAATATTTTAAAAAGTTGGGCACATTTCTACCTCGCTAATGCCGAAGCAAGTTCTCGATAGAAAATGAATAAACCGTGCAAATTCTTCTTATGCCACAATATTTCCAAAAGTCGTCCGCTGCAAAGGGTCTGTATATGGGTAAGAGTTTATAATTCATGTTTATTTTTCCAAATAGCACAGAAATTACTCTGGCAAAAGGAGATATTGCTCTTCATGAGCATTATATCCTCTTGCCAAAATGTTTTAAAAAGTTCTCTGCTGCAAATGCATCTGCACGTTAAAAAAAAGCTATTCAAATATCACAAACATATTTACTTTTTCAGAAGAAATATAAATGTTTCTCAACTAACTATGTTACTAGAGGGAACAAAGAGTGACAACTTACAAAGGGTAACGTTATCAGGCAATGTGTACATACTTATGAAGAGGGTGAGCGTTGTGATACCCTTATCCTTTATTACACTTAAATATGATATTTACACATTCAGAAATGTAATTGTATTTGGTTACCTAAAATAAATGATTTTTTTTTACTTATTTGACAGTTGCTTATGTTTGTATTCGTAATTCAGTCAATACTTCTGTGCACTATTGTTTGGCGTACTGCATTTGTAGAAATGGCGTTCTCCTGGGACTATCGTAGCCCTGCTATCGCAATTCTACCAAAAATCATTTGGATACATAACAGGCTGCAATTATGCCTCCTAATATCGAGTATGAGTCATGTTTGATTAAAAGCTAGTTCATGATGCCAAATTAAGAAACCTCTTATGTACACAAGAAGCCGCATTTTTGACACCAGGATGATGACTGTGACAGAGTGTTTACTTTGATGATATAACAAGATTACTAGTCCAACATTTAGAAATACATTGTGGTCACTCTGGAGGACTGCATTGTTTACGTACGTCTAAACGGTTCATATACTATTAAGTTTGGCACAAAAAAAACGACTGTTCTGGTACGATTTTGGACACACGAAAATTCAGCAAAAGACACCAAAATGGTCCACGTTATTGAGCCACTGTGAACGCTACATCAGGATTTCCACTGTTCACCATATACATGTACATGTACAAGAACCACGAAAGGCTCTAACGTAGTCTGATCAGGATCTTCCCCTGCTCGCCATAGTCACGTACATGCACAGGAACCATGAATGTCTCTATAGTATTCTGGTCAGGATCTTCCACTGTTCATCATATATATGTACATGTACAATAACCATGAAAGGCTCTAAAGCAGTCTGATCAGGATCTTCCCCGGTTCATTAAATTCATTGTTATGTACAAGGACCATGAACGGCTCTAAATCATTCTGATCAGGATTTTCCACTGTTCGCCATATATGTGTAAATGTACAAAAACCATAAAAGGTTCTAAAGCATTTTGATCAGGATCTTCAACGGTTTGCCATATACATGTACATGTACAAGATCCACGAAAATTCAGCAAAAGACACCAAAATGGTCCACGTTATTGAGCCACTGTGAACGCTACATCAGGATTTCCACTGTTCACCATATACATGTACATGTACAAGAACCACGAAAGGCTCTAACGTAGTCTGATCAGGATCTTCCCCTGTTCGCCATAGTCACGTACATGCACAAGAACCATGAATGTCTCTATAGTATTCTGGTCAGGATCTTCCACTGTTCATCATATATATGTACATGTACAATAACCATGAAAGGCTCTAAAGCAGTCTGATCAGGATCTTCCCCGGTTCATTAAATTCATTGTTATGTACAAGGACCATGAACGGCTCTAAATCATTCTGATCAGGATTTTCCACTGTTCGCCATATATGTGTAAATGTACAAAAACCATGAAAGGTTCTAAAGCATTTTGATCAGGATCTTCAACGGTTTGCCATATACATGTACATGTACAAGATCCACGAAAGGCTGTAAAGCAGTCTGATCAGGATCTTCCAATGTTCATTATATATATGTACATGTAAAGTAACCATGAACGGCTCTAAAGCATTCTGGTCAGGATCGTCCCCGGTTCACCATATATATGTACATGTACAAGAACCATGAAACGTTCTAAAGCATTCTGAACATGACCTTTCACTACTAGCCATATATATGTACATGTACAAGATTCATTAACGGCTCTAAAGCAGTCTGATCAGGATCTTCCAGTGTTCGCAATATATATGTACATGTAAAGTAACCATGGAAGCTTGTAAAGCAATCTGATCATTGTCTTCCCCTGTTTACCATATACATGTAAATGTACAATAACATCGGAAGGCTTTAAAGGCAGTCTGATGAGGATCTTCTACAATTCAACATATACACGTACATGCACAAGAATCATAAACTGCTCTTAAGCATTCTGATCAGGATCTTCCCCGGTTCACCATATACATAAACATGTAAATGTACAATAACATCGGAAGGCTCAAAAGCAGTCTGATAAGGTTATTCCACTGTTCGCCATATACATGTACAAGACTGACCATGAAAGGCTCTAAAGCAGTCTGATCAGTGTCTTCCCCTGTTTACCATATACATGTAAATGTACAATAACATCGGAATGCTATAAATCAGTCTAATGGGGATCTTCTCCTATCCGACATATTCACGTACATGTACAAGAACAATGAATGGCTCTAAAGCAGTCTGATCAGGATCTTCCACTGTTCACCATATACATGTACATGTACATGTACAAGAACCATGAACGGCTCTAAAGCATTCTGATCAGGATATTCCACTGTTCACCATATACATGTACATTCAGAAGAACCATGAAAGGCTCTAAAGCAGTCTGATCAGAATCTTCCCCTGTTCACTATATATATGTACATTTACAAGAACCATTACAGGCTCTAAAGCAGTCTGATCAGGATCTTCCACTGTTCACCATATACATGTACATGTACACGAACCATGAAAGGCTCTAAAGCAGCCTGATAAGGTAATTCACAAGTTGACCGTATATATGTACATGTACAAGAACCTTGAAAGGCTTCAAATCAGTCTGATCAGAATTTTCCCCTGTTGACCATATACATATAAATGTACAATAACATCTGAATGCTTTAAATCAGTATGATGAGGATCTTCTCCAATTCAACATATACATGTACATGTACAAGAACCACGAAAGGCTCTAAAGCAGTCTGATCAGGATCTTCCATTGTTTATCATATACACGTACATGCACAAGAACCATGAAAGGCTCTAAAGCAGTCTGATCAGGATCTTCCACTGTTCACCATATACATGTACATGTACAATAACCATGAAAGGTGTACAATCATTTTAAAGGATCTAAAGCAGTCTGATCAGGATCTTCCACTGTTCACCATATACGTGTACGTGTACAATATTGTTAAAGGATCTAAAGCAGTCTGATCAGGATATTTCACTGTTCACCATATACGTGTACGTGTACAATAATTTTAAAGGATCTAAAGCAGTCTGATCAGGAACTTGCACTGTTCGCATATGCATGTACATGTACAATAATTTTAAAGGCTCCAAATCAGTCTGATCAGGATCTTCCAATGTTCGCCATGTATATGTACATGTCCAAGAAACATGAACGGGTATAAGGCATTCTGATCAGGATCTCTCACTGTTCAACATATATATGTGCATGTACAAGAACCATAAAAGGCTCTCAAGCAATCTGATCAGGATTCTATCCTGTTCCCAATATAAGTGCGCATGTACAAGAACCATGAAATGCCCTGCAGCAGTCTGATCAGGTTTTCCCCTGTTCATCATATTTCATTGATGAAAATGACAGTCCTGCAAGAAGACATTCGTTTGTACAGAACTGTTAAAACGTATTGAGAACGAGGGAAACTTGAAAAGAGAAAAATTCTTAGATGAGGAGTATATTGTTATTGACAGAATTGGCCTGGAACGTCATGGCGGTCGCTCATGTGAGAAAACAATGTGAGTTATAAATGATGGACAAACATGTGTTCTTACGGATGAAGACAGTAGTCATATCGTTATATATAACGTGAATAACAACTCAGTGTTGAGATGTATACGATTCACATCAAGACCTTATCGAGTCACCAACGTTCAAAAAGCGTCCCATTCATCCTCTATTATTGCTGTAACATTTCCACATAGACGACAAATACTCTTTATGTATATTCAAGGTAAACCAGCTCATATCATACAAGCTATTGATGCGCATTATACTTTTTATGATATGGAGTATTGTAATTTTAAGTATGTATTATTGTACAACGATGATGTTTTTAAAAGAGTGCGTTATTAGAGTAATCGATTGAGGTGTTACAGCGTATCTATCCTGACCTTTTAGAAGCTGTAAGTGAATGTTTTATATCCAATCCATTGCCATGGTTTGTCGTGCAACAACTGGCCATTCAACTGGAAATCGAGACGATTTATGTTATTAACAATACACACGAGGTTGTAAGTTTCAATATGACTGGCCGGGTCTTGAACATATGAGAAATACCAATTAGTTGTGATAGTTATAGTGTCTGTGTAGATTCAGCACAAAACGTCTACGTATATGAACGCCAAGGATTTCAGTTATTGAACTGTCAAAAGAATTATTCCATTTGGAAGAGGATGTCCTCTTTGGACTGGTTTACGTCCCCCCTGAAACTTCAAAATATTTCAACCAGGAGAAGCTTGATGCTTTCTATTCGGAAATATCAAGTTTTTCCTGCGGGAACAAATACACGATATTGCTTGGCGACTTTAACGCCAGATCATCAAACATTCCTGATATTGCTGATATGGACAAAACTATATTTGATAGTATAGATGTTGATATAAGCAGCATCTTTTGCACTGGTATACACGAGTATCTGTGTAGAAATGACAGGAGTCTTGTGCGTAATTCACAGGATAATGTTGTCAACAGACTGGGCAGACTGCTTGCAAATTTCTGTAGATTAAGCGATTTTGTTATTTTGAATGGTAGATCATTTTCTGATAAAATTGGACACTTGACATGTTAAGATACCTCTGTGATTGACTATGTTATTTCGTAGTAATACTGATGTTCCTTTGGACCAAAGTAGTATAAATGAGATAGTAGCCACTCTTGAAACTTCTATAACAGACTCCGCCAAGGACACATTTGGTGTTAACTCTAGTTTTCCGAAAAATAAATGTAACCAAAAACGCAAACTCAAGAAATGGTTTAATACCGAATGTAAATTAGCTAGAAATTAATTTCATATGTGCAAACGTAAGTACAGCCATGTAAAAAATAATGATACTAAGGATGAAATGTTAATGTCCTCTAAAAGTTATAAGTCGGCCATTCGAAAATCAATGCTATCGCATAAAAGAGAAGTTCGTAAAAGAATTCGTAATATGAGTAGTAAATCTCCGAAAGAATACTGGGACTATATCAATAGTCTAAACAAAAAACCGGAACGTACAGATGTCGATATTGAAGCGTTTTATGATTTCTTTAAAAATCTGAATAGTGATAATGTTAACATAAATGAAAACACTCAAACAGAATACCCAAATATAAGTATTGACAATAATTTGAATGATACCATAACAATTGAAGAAATTAAACGTTGTATGAACAAACTAAAAAATGGTAAAGCAACTGGTCTTGATAAGGTTTCAAATGATTATATCAAAGCTACAAGTAACATTTTAATGCCATTTTACCACAAATTATTCAATAAGGTTTTAGATACTGGACTTATCCCAAAATCCTGGCTTGTAGGCTGTATAGTACCAATCTTTAAAAATAAAGGCGATATCACTGATCCCCAGAACTACAGGCCTATCACTATATTGAGTTGTATAGGCAAACTATTCACTGCTATTCTGAATAACAGATTATCAGATTTCCTAGAAAGAAATACTTTGCTGAATAAAAATCAAGCAGGATTTAGGAAAAAACATTCAACTACTGATCACATCTTTGTTCTTCATACGCTTGCAGAAATTTGTAAACGCCAAAAAAGAAACTTTTCTGTTGCTTTGTTGATTTCCAGAAGGCATGGCGTGCCGAGTTGCGGTATAAACTACTAAGCTATAACATAAAAGGCAAAATGTTGGATATTGTTAAAAACATGTATATTGGTATAAAATCCGGTATATCAATTAATGACAACATGTCGCAATTTTTCCCCTGTGCAAGGAGAATACGCCAAGGTGAAAACCTTTCACCTCTTTTATTTTCCTTATTTTTAAACGACGTAGTGCATTTTCTTTCTAGTAGAACTAATTTAGGTGTTGTATTATCTGACGAATCTATTAACATGTATCTCAAACTCCTAGTTATTCTTTATGCTGACGATACTGTAATTTTTGCGAATAATGAAGAGGATATGAATTCACTTCTAGACTCTTTCAAAGACTATTGCACTCTATGGAAATTAGACATCAATTTTGATAAAACAAAAGTTATAGTATTTGGAGACAGATTTCGCAGAAAAAGACAAATTTTCGTTGGAAACAGACAAATTGAGGTTGTTGATACATTTAAATATCTTGGTATTCTGTTCTCGAAAAATAGAAACTTTTCATCCGCAAAAACTGCTATATGCGAACAAGCAAGGAAATGCCTTTTTAGCCTTTACAAAAAAGTACGAAATTTAGATTCACCTACTGATTGTCAACTTAAATTCTTCGATGCTACGATTCTACCGATACTTTCCAACGGTTGCGAGGTCTGGGTTTTTTCCGATCTAAGCATACTTGAAAAGGTGCAGACGGACTTCTTAAAACGCATATTACAGGTTAAAAAGAGCACTCCACACATAATGCTTTACGGCGACCTCGGTAGATTTCCAATCCAAATTTATATCAAAAAACGCATTATTGGTTTCTGGTATAATATAATTTCAAATCCTGAAAAATTGTCATATAGTTTGTATAAATTTATTTACACTGATTACACCAAAAACAATAAGGAATATAGCTGATATAGCTGGTTAATGCACATTAAGTCAATATTTGATGAATGCGGCTTAAGCTACATTTGGATCAATCAAAATTTCCCCGGAAGTAAAAACACTCTCCTAAATAAAATCGAAACATGTTTGCAAGAGCAGTACAAACAAAATTGGCATAGCTCTATTATTAACTCATCTAAATGCGCTAATTACCGTATGTATAAAACGGAACACAAATATGAACAATACTTGAATATACTAACGCCCTTTTATTCACATGTTTTTGTAAATTTTAGAATGTGTAATAACCATCTTCCGATCGAAAAACTTCGTTGGTCTAATATAAACCATCACGAGAGAATTTGTAAAATATGCAATTCCGGAGATATAGGTGATGAATATCACTATTTGTTACAATGCGCATATTTCAACAACTTGCGAACAAAAATTATACCTGTAAAGTATAGTATAAATAAAAATCTTCTAAGTTATGATTCACTAATGAATGAGAATAAAGAAAATATCCTGTCTAAACTTTGTAAATTCATTAATAGTATTTTAAGATATTTTCAACAATCACCTGGCCATTCACTTCACTCCCCCCCCCCCCCCCCCCCCCCAATAAGGCTTTTCATTAGCTTAAAGATATCGAGTCAATGACAGTGTGTAAAGACAAATTTTACATTTGGGATGGTAGACAATGCAACCTAACATTAATGATGCATAAATAACTTTTTAGTCAGATTTAGAGAGGGTTATGAACTTGCGTTAAATTTATATGATCGTAGCTATATTTTAGAACCATCTAGAATGTTTGTAAAAACAAATGAAAAACAGGGATGACCCTGATCAGACTTCATGTCAGCGCATACTAGGCGCATACTATTTTATAGTCTCACTGGGCGCAAAGTCCCGAATATCGCATTTCCCATGGTCAGGTACATGTGTCATTATGGAGGAGGCTTACTGGTCGTAAGTGTTATACGAATTGAGGGATTTTATGAAGAACGAATTTTGGTGATATTTCACTAGCTTCTAGAATCACATTAATATGGATTTCACTGGTCGTCAAGTCCTGAAGGACGGTTTTCCCATGGCGAGGTCCATTTGTCATTATGGACGTTACTGTAATGTGCAATGAGTGACTTTGTACAGAACGGATTTTAGTGATATTTCTCAAACTTCTAGAATAATTCTAATATTGATATTCACCAAGTACCGAAAGTCTGTTTTCCTATGGCTGAGGATTACTTGTGTTACTGTAACATGGAATGAGTGAGTTAGTACATGATGAATAAAGGTTATATTTCAAAAGCTTCTTTAATCACATTTATATATATCTAAACTTGTCGGCAAATCCAGAAGGTTGGTTTTACCATGGTGTGGTCCATATGCCATTATGAAGGAGGCTTACTGGTCGTTTCAGTTCCAAAGGTCGGTTCTCACATTGCAAGGTCCATTCATCAATACCATGGTAACTCAATATATGGCCTCGATGGTGTTACCCCAGTTTTGTTCCAATAAGAAAATATAGAAAAACAGCTTTTATATATAGGCCACGTCATACGAAAAACTGATATTTGGGATTCTGCGACTAGAGAAGATCCAGATCAACCTGCATCTCCACTCAATATGATTAGGATATTCCCCTGTTCGGTTTAAAGGTGTACTGTACATGTAAAATAAGCTAGGTGTTAAATTATTGCCCACATGTCTCAAATTTGCAGCAGACGACTTGCAAAACATATAGGCAAAATATAGAAGAAATATGAAAAGGAAAGAATATTTATGGACCAGAAAATAGAACAAAGTGGCAAAATGAAAATGTTCTCATCATGCGCATTTTCTCATTTAATAAATAATGTTTACATAAGTCGTCTGATGCAGATTTTTGTCAAAATGCGCCTGTAAGTGAGTAAGGGTGTTTTTCGAACATTTTGTAAACATTGGTAAATGAATGAAAGTCAAACAATAATTTATGCGCTTGTCGAATGTAAATTAATGTTTACAATACTAGGTAAAAGTATCTAAAAGAAATGGACTAAATCTCTACAAATGAAAGTTTAATTATTGTATAAAGTTTAAAACATTGTGGTAAAATGTATCTGCTGCACGTGCGTCTTTAACTGGGAAAGGATTAAATCAAATAGATAAACAGAGGCCAAAATGAAGGAAGTTAACTCACAGGCCATTGCATTTTAACGCATATGTAGGAATCTAATTGTAAAAACAGTGTGGCAAACTATATCTGCTGCAGGTGCGTCTTTAGTTTGAAAAGGGTTAAACCAAATAGATAAACAGATGCCAAGATAAAGGGAGTAAACCCTTTCCAACATTCATATGCATTTTGACGCAGATGTAGCAATCAAACTTTTAACACATTGTCACAAAAGGAGAAAAAGCAATTTCTACTTTTGCCAAATTGTTTTCAACAATTACTATATTCAATAATTATACTTTCATATATAGAGATGTACTTCGTTTGTCCCGAGATATAATCAAAGTCATCCGCTGCAATTGTGTTGTATGTCGAAAAGGGTTTAATAGATGTTTACCCACACAATACACATATCTCTCATAGTACTAATTCAAGGTCTATGCTTTTGGAACAAAACATAATAATTTCATTGAGACACTTTTTTTATAAAGCAAACCTTTAGTGTTTTAATGGTCAAATAAGGTTTTGGAAACAGTAATTCTTCCACTCAGTATAAAACACGGATGTAACATTATGTACAGGACCTCTCCAATAGTAAATACTCCACGTATCTTGAACTCTTGATAAAACACTGATGTATCATTATGTACAGGACACTCTCTAACAGTAAATACTTCACGTATCTTGAACTCTGGATAAAACACTGATGTATCATTATGTAGAGGACACTCTCTAACAGTAAATACTTCACGTATCTTGAACTCTGGATAAAACACGGATGTAACATTAAGTAGAGGACACTCTCTAACAGTAAATACTTCACGTATCTTGAACTCTGGATAAAACACTGATGTAACAGTATGTGCAGGACATTCTCCAACAGTTAATACTTTACGTATCTTGAACTCTGGATAAAACACGGATGTAACATTATGTACATGACATTCTCGATAACTCGAAGTCGAAGGAAATCTTAAATTACTTCGAGTTATCTACTTGTTCGAGAAATCCTTTAATGTTAACTTAATTCTTTTTTCATTTTCTGCTTCGTATATCATGTGAACTTAAATGTTTATTATAAAAAAGTAAGCATATAATGATATAATTTTAAGAAAACAGCACACCAGCAGTTCTGGTTTCTCGTCTGACCACTCAGAACTGCTGCTACGCTGTTTTCAAATGAATACCAGGAATAAAGTGAGTTACATAATTAAACAACATATTCGAAAAAGGGATGGTATTTGAGTTTCGCAAAAACGCGATGTTCTGAAATTGACTATGAAAAAATCAAAACATTAGTTTAATTACAAATCATGCAAAAAAATCAAATAATTTTGTAAAAAATATGCCGTGGGTAACCCAGATTCCTTCAAACCATGTTGATTGGTAAAAAAAACATGACCGCAAATGGGGTCGGGGCTTTTTTTTCTTTATATGGCTAAACTAGAAGCTTTAAAAACCTTCTCCTCCGAAAGTGTAAGGACGGTTTTCAATTAATTTTGTAGAAATGTTCCTTGTGTGACCGTTAATCAGATTCACTCAAGCTATGTTGAAACTAATCTATAATGTCTAAGCAAACGCTGCGTAAAACATGTTTTAAAACATGTCAAATGTCCGGCACGAAATTAGGCGCACTAAATGTTAGATTATTATACGGTCCACTTGTTAACTCCCGAGCATCTATTTAATAATTGGTATACATATATGTATGTGGTTTTAGATAGTATGTTAATATGTCCGTTAACATATCATTGAACACATTCAATTGAAATTCACTGTTAAAATTCGCTCGACCCATTTTCAAATAAACAACAGAATATATGCTCATATGCATACTAATAATGATAAATGTAGAATTAATGGAACGATAGACAAGGTGGAGAGATGATTGTGACTAGGACAAATTTACTCGAGGAAGCCTGGAAGGAGTTTTCCTTAACGCTCCCACCAACGAGACCTTCGTGGAGGTTGAGTAGAGGATGTGTTCGAGGAACGTTTGTGAATATTACCCAAATAATGTGTTCAGTTAAATGTATGTATCCCTTATTGTGTGTAGTAGAAAGGATTACCAAGTAAGTCATGTCTTACGATTAAAGGCCTTATTGTATGTGTGTACAGTCCAGACTCAGATGAGTTTGTATACACGCACAGTCTCACCTGAGTCTTCATTGTTCGTTTATACTTAGTATACATATTATTTGTCAGGACCTGAATGCATCTTAGGACTAATGACTAATATTAAATTACATTCTAACCTGATTTTTCACTGTCCGTTTATATGTTATCAGGACCTGAATGCATCTTTGGACAAACGACTAATATTAAATAACAGTCCAACGTGTTGAACGACAATGCAACTTAAAATGACGCCAACCAGGATCGTCAGTAAGACCTTAGATAGCGTGAACTGGTTCATATATTCATCTATTGCGGTATAATTGGTGATCCTACAATGTTAATGTTGCTAACGCAAGTGAGAGTAACCGTTTCCATGGTGTATACTTCGGTCGTTTCATACCAAAAACCTTTTAAATGCTATTAATGGCTTCCCTCATTTGGACTCATAATTACGTGAAAACATTAGGAATAATGCGCTAGTACCAGGCTTTTACTTACCAGCAGAACTTGTGATTTAACACGGAAACGCTGTTTTCTGAGAGATAAAAAGACAAAAGCTACCCAACAAAACAAATTAATTAAAAGCATACGAGATTATTAGGAGATAACTATTTTTCAAAAGTAGCATCAAATAGATTATAAGTTGTACAAAGAGGTGTCTGTCTATATTCAAGATTCCCATGATGAATATATAAACTTGTTTAAAGTAAAAATAAATGAATATAAGGCATACTGCTTTCGTGTACTGTATTATCATAACAAAATTATGATTGCTGCAAACGCGTTAAAAGTCAAAACAGATATATACAATTTAAGTTTAAAGGTGTATTGTAAATCAACTAAATACATGACTTTTGCAAACTCGTTAAAATTCATAATATATAATATAAAGCATACTTTAGACGTGTATTGTACCTCGAAATCTATAAATAACTACTGCAAATCATTAAAAGTCGAAAGAAAGAAATATTAGGCACAGTTCAATACTTTCTATAGATCTAAATCAATAAATGACGGCCTTAAACTCGTTTAAAATAAACATAAATAAATATAAGGCATACTGTTCATCAAAATGAATAAATGACTGTAATAAACTTATTACACTACACTTCAAACGTGAACTGTACATCATAATACATTAATGACAACTTTAAACTCGTTTAAGGTAAACATAAATAGATATAAGGCACACACTTTACAAGTGTACTGTACATACAAATCAATAATTGACTGTAGTAAACTCATTAAAGTTAAAAGAAAGAGACATACGGGATACTTTGCACGTGTACTGTAGATCAAAAGCAATACATGACGACTTTAAACTCATTAACAGGCAGACTCCACACGTACACTGTACATACAACTTAATCGTTTACGTCCTTGCCCTTTGATTCATAAATATGTCGATGTTATACCTTATCATCATTTTAAAATGGATGTATTCCCTCACCAATCGTTGCGCATTCTGGTCCTGTAAGATGCACGCGACCATAACTAAATCAATGTTGAATGAAAGTATAGATAGACCGTAAACTAAACAGGTCCCGGCTTCATTTTTTAATTTCATTGACAGTTAAATCGGTCACAAAATCTCGCCATAATTGATCCACAAAGTTAGTTTCATTTAAACACGCACTAGACATATATTATAAACAGATTAATATATTTATAGGTGCTACCTATTTACGAAAAAAACGCAAGATAATTATAAACAAAAATTAAAGAGCATACTTTGGCCATAAATAAGGATTTATAAGTAATTGACTAGACAATAATAATGTTAATGTCATGTTTCTTGCATTATTCAAACATTTGGAATTCGTAGTGCTGTTGTCTATGATTTGAACAGAAAATAATAAAGTAAAGACTTTCAGAAAATCAAGGAATACATTTATAATGAACGAGGTTTACATATGGGGGCCAAGATGATCCTTAATCGATCACCTGCATTATGGTAAAGAAGCAAATAGATCATCCCTTTTCTGATGCCACCTGGCGAGTGCCTTTTTCAACCAGTTCAATAATTTCTATAGATCTAAATCAATAAATGACGGCCTTAAACTCGTTTAAAATAATAATAAATAAATATAAGGCATACTGTTCATGAAAATGAATAAATGACTGTAATAAATTTATGACACTACACTTCAAACGTGAACTGTACATCATAATACATTAATGACGACTTTAAACTCGTTTAAGGTAAACATAAATAGATATAAGGCACACACTTTACAAGTGTACTGTACATACAAATCAATAATTGACTGTAGTAAACTCATTAAAGTTAAAAGAAATAGACATACGGGATACTTTGCACGTGTACTGTAGATCAAAAGCAATACATGACGACTTTAAACTCATTAACAGGCAGACTCCACACGTACACTGTACATACAACTTAATCGTTTTCGTCCTTTCCCTTTGCTTCATAAATCTGTCGATGTTATACCTTATCATCATTTTAAAATGGATGTATTCCCTCAGCCAATCGTTGCGCATTCTGGTCCTGTAAGATGAACGCGACCATAACTAAATCAATGTTGAATGAAAGTATAGATAGACCGTAAACTAAACAGGTCCCGGCTTCATTTTTTAATTTCATTGACAGTTAAATCGGTCACAAAATCTCGCCATAATTGATCCACAAAGTTAGTTTCATTTAAACACGCACTATACATATATTATAAACAGAATAATATATTTATAGGTGCTACCTATTTACGAAAAAAATGCAAGATAATTATAAACAAAAATTAAAGAGCATACTTTGGCCATAAATAAGGATTTATAAGTAATTGACTAGACTATAATAATGTTAATGTCATGTTTCTTGCATTATTCAAACATTTGGAATTCGTATTGCTGTTGTCTATGATTTGAACAGAAAATAATAAAGTAAAGACTTTCAGAAAATCAAGGAATACATTTATAATGAACGAGGTTTAAACATGGGGGCCAAGATGATCCTTAATCGATCACCTGCATTATGGTAAAGAAGCAAATAGATCATCCCTTTTCTGATGCCACCTGGCGACTGCCTTTTTCAACCAGTCAATATGACTGGAACAAATTATGTAAGGGGTCACATTTCTGCTAAACCCTTTCCCCATTAGAGACGGTTTCTGAGGTCTATGCAACAGACGATTTAGGAATAGATTGTCGCCACAAGAACAATTGCTCCTTATGAGAAAGTTATCCTTTTGCCACAATGTTTGATAAATAATTATACTTTGAATGAGTGAGTCAATAGCTCATGTTTAGGAATTTTGGGTCTTTCATGTTGATACCACTTTTTTTGCGGGAAACGACGTCGCTCCATTGACGTTACGCCAAGATGAAGTGTAACGGAAATGACGTCACGTCCTTCTTTGGCTACGATACAGTTAAAATTTAGTTTCGGGTGTAGAAAGCTAATGCTGTCGTTTTTTTGACGAACGGGAAAACATATTTCTTACAGATTTCCATTTATTTTTAACTTTTCGTACAAATGTTAATTTCCACATAACACAGCACTTTAATGATCTTAAATATCGATTTAAAAAAAAATGATTTAAAAGACGACAATAATTTTCAATCCGTGTGTTTCTGCTCATTTTATACATATCCAAATAAACCGATTAAAAAAAATGATTAAAAAGCCGACAATAATTTTCAATCTGTGTTTTACGTCTGCTTTTTATACATATCCAAAATGGCGGCCCCCATGGATTTTTCTAGTTTCATTTCAGAAAGCTTCATGGGTTATTGAAAAAAAAAAAAAAAAAAAAACATTCTCACACCTGTTACTTATAAGCGAAAAAACCCATGTATGTTTTTTTTTCGTAATATATCTATAGGTGCTACCTATTTACGAAAAAACGCAAGATAATTATAAACAAAAATTAAAGAGCATACTTTGGCCATAAAAAAGGATTTATAAGTAATTGACTAGACAATAATAATGTTAATGTCATGTTTTGTGCATAATGCCATTATCAAAACATATTTGGAATTCGTATTGCTGTCGTCTATTATTACGAACAGAAAATAATAAAGTAAAGACTTTCAGAAAATCAAGGAATACATTTATAATGAACGAGGTTAAAACATGATGGCCAAGATGATCCTTAATCCATCACCTGCATTATGGTAAAGAAGCAAAAAGATCAGCTCTTTGCTGATGCCACCTGGCAACTGCCTTTTTCAACCAGTCAATATGACTGGAACAAATGATGTAAGGGGTCACATTTCTGCTAAACCCTTTCCCTATTAGAGACGGTTTCTGAGGCCTTTGCAACAGACGATTTAGGGAAAGATTGTCGCTAAAAGAACAATTGCTCCTTATGAGAAAGTTATCCTTTTGCCACAGTGTTTGATAAATAGCTCATGTATAGGAATTTGGGGTATTTCATGTTGATACCACTTTTTTGCGGGAAAAGATGAAGTGTTACGGAAATGACGTCACGTCCTTCTTTGGATACGATACAGTCAACATTTAGGTTCAGGGGTAGAAGTCTAATGCTGTCGTTTTTTTGACGAACGGGAAAACATATTTCTTACAGAGTTCCATTTTTTTTTAATGTTAATTCCCCCAAAACACAACACTTTAATAAATATCGATTTAAAAAAAAAAAATATTAAAAAGACGACAATAATTTAAAAAAATCCGTGTTTTTCGTGTCATTTTATACATACCCAAATTATCGATTTGAAAAAAAATATTAAAAAGACGACAATAATTTTTTTTCAATCCGTGTTTCTCGGCTCATTTTATACATACCCAAAATGGCGGCCCCCGTGGATTTGGCCAGTTTCATTTCAGAAAGCTTCATGGGTTATTGAAAAAAAAAAAAAAAAAAAAAATCTCACACCTGTTAACTAATATGAAAAAGGCAAAGCCTCGTCACGAGCACAGCGCCTATAATGGGTCTAAGCTGTAGGTATATGACTACCATGATTAAGGAATATGTTACAAGCTGTCGGAACTGGGACCGTTATTGTACACTATCCCTACTTTATCTTTTGGTGCAAAGTCAAATCATCAAACATTTAAACATTCACTTCATCACATAAGCAATCACATATATAATACAGTAAAGTCAAACATATTAATAGTCTTAACAAGATATCCTTCAATTTGGCCTTACAAGTGACATAGTTTCAGACAGGTTTATAGCAATGTTCAAAACAACCATCTGTCAAAGTTTCAACATGTTAACATTAAATGAAAAGCTTTCAGAGTGTTAACAACATTTTCCTTAAATATGGCCTAATAACCTTATGTTTGATCCGAAATGACACATATTTGAACTTGGCCTAGCTATCCTCAGGACAAACATTCTGACAAAGTTTCAAAATACTGAAGCAAACATTGAGATCAAGAGTGTTTACACGATTGTTCTCAAATGTTTCCTAGTGACCTTGTTGTTTTTTTATCCAACATGATCTTTAATTGAACTTAGCCTAGATTTGACCATAACACCAATTATGACAAAATGTCAACATGCTAAAATTAAAAATGCAGCATTAAAAATGTCTGATTGTTTACAAAATGTGCCTTCAATTTGCTCTTGTGACCTAATTTTTGACCAACCATGACCCTTTTTTTTTTACTAGGCCTATGTATTGTCAAGACAAACATTCTGACAAAGTTTCAAGCTGCTGAAGTAAAAGTGTGGTTTCTAGACTGTAAACAAGATTTTCCTTCAGATTGGTGAAGTGACCTAGTTTATGACCGGATATGACCCAAAAATTGAACTTAGCCTTTCTCCAAAATGACATCAAGACCATAATTCTTACAAAATTTCAACATGCTAAAGATAAATATGCAGCCTCCAGTGTTAACAAGATTTTCCTTCAATTTGAACTTATGACCCAGTTTTTGACCTCATATGACCAAGTTAAATAAGGCCTCCAGAGTGTTTACAATATATATTTTCCATCAAATTGACATTGTGACCTAAATTTTCACCTCACAGGGCCAAGATTTGTTGGAGATGAACTACTGCTAAACTTGCATTCATATTGGATGTTGTAAAATGTTGCCTGTAGAGTGTTCACAAGGCAATTGATGATGGCGTGTGAACGAAGGACATCAGACAAACTGTGATCATGAAAAACACAAACTGTGCAATCAAAGAACAGGACCTTATTTGAATTTGATATATACTTATCTGTTCATAAACATTACCTTGTATTAATCCATTAGTATTATATGTAATCAGCTGAATTTCTTCTCCAGTCATCCTCAAAACAGCTGTAAATCCATCATTGTATGCGTTGCTCTCAATCTATTCCCTTGTTTAATGTTGATGCAGGAAGTTATATTATCCCACAGTTAAAGATGCATGCAATTTTCATTGTTTTGACAGGCACGAATGACCAAAGGGTATATCACTAACTGCCTATTATATATGAACTTCCTCTTCCATTTTCGACATAACAGCTGTGATTCCATGATTGTACAGGTTGCTCTCAATCCATTTACTGTTTTGATGTGTATGCAGGAAAGAATATTACCCCACAGTCAAAGATGCATGCATTTTTCATTGTATTGACAGGTACCAATGACCAAAGGGTATATCACTATCTGCCTATATAGATATGAATTTCCTCTCCAGTAATCGCCATAAGAACTGTTATTCCATGATTATATGGGATGTTCTTAATCCTGTATCCATTCTGTGTTTTAAAATAAAACTTGATGCTAATATCAATAATCATTGACTGCTGTTTTAATACATGACAATAACTGCAAATAAGAATGACTTTTAATAAAATAAGATGATAAATTAATTAAAAAACAGATCTACGAGAATAAACATGTATATTAGTTGTGTCAGAAAGCCAAGCTTTGGGCTCTGAGAATAATGTTCAAGTTTTGATTTAGATCAGGTTGTACCTCTGTGCAGCCTTATCTGGATTATTCATTTAAACCAATTACTTTAAACTTATCTATTTTAGCTTAAATCTTATTTTAATCACACTCCATGTCCTTGAGATACAACCAGTTCTTACGCCATTTGTGCAGAAAATCCCAGTCTTCACTGCTTCGAATTCAGTAAATATTTGGGAGATTTTCTATGCACCGCATATGACATGTGTTAGGCCAATATTTATGGTTTTTTTTTGAAAGGGGCCAACTCCCCACTTATGTTCGGAAAAAAGGAGCCATTAAGGCCGTTTTCAACAAGTTTTCAGTCATATCACGGCGACCAGTTCACTTACTCATGCATTTTCTGGTTTTCCAACTCCAGTACACCGCACAACAGGCTGCTTTTCCACTTAGACTGTTAAACAGACCATTGGTGAAAGACGAATGACACAGGTCACAATGACTTTTGTCAAACGTCAGAATTAATGTTGGTCGAGCTGGGATTCAAACTCACAACCCCTTGATTGACAGCCCGCTTCGCTACCTGAGCTCGGCCATTTATATATGATAAAAGGTCAAATTAGTGACAATGTGCAATGTTACTTACATGAATCATGTTTTGCCGCAGGGTGGGTTCCTTTAGAGCATCGCAGTGATCCTGACCTGCAATGTGCCTTGTTAAGATTCAATTTCGATAATTCGCACATCCTTTTTTACTTGTAAAAACATTTTTTTTTAATTTTGTTAAGAGCACACAGGAAAAGTCATGCCCATATAAATCCGTTTCGGCTCTTGAATTCACTGGGGACGTTTCATCTTGGGTTCGCTTAGTCTGAAAAGATGTTAGTTTTAACTAAATAGTCATTATTCAAAAATATTCCGTCCACATTGCAATGTGTTTCACCACTAAATAATTGGAGTGGATGTCATGCAGCAGAAACGTAAGATATTGCGTCATAAATTGTGTCAACAATCTGCCCTTGAGGTCTTCCAAGAACACTTCTAAAAATAGATTTACTTTTTCTTCTTCTAAATGTGCGGTTTTAGTGGTCGCATGAATTCTGAATGGGGTATAATGGCGGTAGCGATTCCGAAATTTTAACCAGGTGCTCCGGTGTGATCAAGAACAGAAAATTACCCTATGCATACATTTAGACATACAGCAGCACGTCCCTATGATTCAACTCTGTGTTGGTGTACTTGGGTAGAAACATAAATATACATGTCTCTGATTTGGGTCACAGGGTGTTTCGTGTAACCGCTATGTTCAGCCAATTATTGCATTGATCTTTGACAGTCCGAAGGAGTTTTTGTCAGAAAGACATACGACTTCAGCGAAGTCTGCGTAGCATTGAGGGTGAAACAAATTTACCCTTAAGAGCATCTTAGTCAGACAGTGAAACCAAAATAGTCAATCGACAGAAAAAAGGTCAATGAATACAACCCATCGCTGATTCTCAGATTCACACTACAGCTTGATTTTATACCAACGCCAAAATAAAATTTATGATATTCAATGGGAAACGAGAGCGATAAAAATTCTTACCTGACGCAAAGAAACTCGCAGCCGATTACGTTATGGTTGTCAGCCTTTAATGTAAACAGCACAGTTGTTCTAGTTATCTCGGGTACCGGCTGAATATGACGTCACCGGATGTGGAAAAATGTCGGTCCTGGTTCTCTGCTTTGCTCTATGTAATTTCATTGTGATTTTACGAACCGGGTCTTAGTAAAATTTTGCACCCAAATTTTTTCCATACTGATTATAGGAAATTTCCTATAATTAAGGTAATACCTCTAAACGTGCAAAGCACGTTTCTTGCTTCGCAAGAAACGAGCTGTGCTCGTTATAAGCGAAAAAACCCATTCATGTTTTTTTTTCGTATTACATGTTATCAATGCATGCATAATCACACTAAATGTTAGCTACATTGTCAACACAATATAACATCGCCTGAACGACCTAGAAATGGCTAATTATTGATTCTGTTGAATCGATTTCGTAATAAAGAATTGTTTGTTAGCAAGGAATAAGAAACTGGGGATCCGCATACGGTACTTTTTCAATATACCTTACGTCATAGCAATGATTGTTTATATCCGCTTAAAGGTCAGATGGAAGCTATTCATTTTCTATAGGCGACCATAATAACGTTTTGGGCTTTGGTTCTGGCTCAACAGCCAATATAACACAGAAACCTATATTCAATTAAGTTCATTATCAAAACTACCTTACATATTAGCCTTACTAATATTTTTAGCTATGACTTCAAATTAAAGGTCACCCTTATCCCGCAGTGAATGTTACGTTCCATTTCAGAAAACACATGTCTTTCTGAAAATGGCTCCTAAGCTGTCAATAAAGCTCAAATCAACCAATGTTTTTATTCAACTTCATTAAAAACACTTTCAACTTTCAACAATTTCATTATTGTCCAATAGGAGACCACTTCAGTCTTATGAATTCATCTGAAATCCCCTGGACAATATTGTCTAAAAGGAGCTCCAAACCGAATTGCTTCCCTTCGATATAAGAATACCTCACTATCATTTGATTGATTGTTTCGGGTTTAACGCCCTTTCAACAATTTATCAGTCATATCACGGTGGCCAGTGTACCTACTTATATGTTTCCTGGTTTTCTCACACCAGTTCTCAACACCACATATTTTCAAAGCAACTGGCTGCTTTTCACATAGACTGTTAGCCCATTGGTGAAAGACAAATGACGCTTGTCACACTGACTTTTGTCAAACGTCAGAAAGAACGTTTGCCGAGCTGGGGTTCGAACTCACAACCCCTGGATTGACAGCCCGCGTCGCTAATGCCTGAGCTACCGGTGCTCGGCTCCTCGCTATCGAAGGTACGCAGAGGAACCTGATTAGAACAACGAGAGCACATTTAACACAATTTTCATTTTCCTACAATGTAAGTAACCGATAATGTTTATTATTTGATCTCACGTTCGTCTCTATGTCAGAAATACCAGTATAAATGAACAGCAATTCAAACAAACACTACTTTTGTTTTCACTTATAGGTATTTACATTAGGACGCCATTTACGAAAGTGGCAGGATTCGATTATCGAATATGACTGAGATAATATGATTATAGGCAATACATATCTCATGTAAACGAACACAATTATGACTGTAAGAAGTAATTTGAAGAAAAAAAGACAAAATATAGGTAAAAAAACGATGTTTTTTAATTCAAATATCCTATAAAACATTAATGATATAAATCGAGTATTTAGTGTGTCCTGCAACTGGTTTACATTTCGGTTTTTAAATTTGACCTAATGACTTCAGTGTTATGCGGACCTAATCTAAGTTGAAACTTGCCCTATATATATCATCGAAAATGCTTCAGTCTGATTAGAGATAAGGGTTCAATGAAACCCTTCTTTGTTTCCTGGCATTTAATACAATCAAAACCACTATGTTACACTTATAATTGATGGAACTAATGTGTTACTTTTCCCCTGTTAACCCTGTCTTAAATGGGCCTACATTTATGATTATTTGTGTTCATTTAAAGGTAAACAAGTGTATCAAGTAAAACTAAAAAAGGTTTTATCATGATGTGACAATTACAAAGATGCATCTGCAGCTGATGAAACATTGTGGCAACAGGATAAATTCGTTAAGTTGTTATTGTTTTAATATTTTCAACATCGTTTGTAGCACATAAGTTGTACCTATCTGGGAAGAGGTTTAACCATTATCTGTTTGGATAGAAAAAATGTTACATTATATAACACAAATATAGGCCATGATGTCAAATTTAGAAATATATAGTGTACAGAAGAAGCCGCATTTATGACAGCAGGATGATGCAACTGTGTCAAAATGTTTGTTTTGGTGGTATTACCAGATATTACAAGATGACTAGTTCAACGTGATGGTCACCAGCATTTTGAATTGTGCATAGTGAAACTGTCAGATTAATCATTTCGATGATATCTGGGGCAATTTAGAATATATGGAGCACAACCCTTATACATTCGACAACATTTCTCAAGCTTAATCACTTTTTAGCAAGGGGCTCGTTAGAGCCAATTGCTATAGTAGCTAATTTTCGAAACGACGCATCATTTTGAAACTGGAATCTAGACAAGCGTTTTACGATATCGGCATTGAATTACTTCACATCTGTCTTTCTACATCAGCTTTCCGTTTCTGAACACCATCTCGACTTCATATATATGTATTGGTGGTTGCAGATCGTACATAATGTCAATGAAAGTGGATGATTTGTGGAATATTTTGTTAAAAATGAAATGACTGTTGCCAGCTAATTCCCATGTTGGTCATCTTGAACCGCCAATAGTTCCTTTCTAAAAATCAAAATGCGGTTACTTGTTGACATATGAAGCCGAAAATTGATTTGATTCGACATCACTAACCCAAAAGAAATAACTCGAAAGAAGTTTTATGTTAAAATATATGAATTACATGATTAATAATTAAAATGTATTTATACGCTTTCAACATACTTGATCGCGCGTAAAGTTCATTGATAATTCCTAAATATTGTAAATCGAATGGAGTAAAGGCAACTTTTCGATTCCGACTCAAAAACCTATTCAGATAAATGAGTCCCAATGATAACATATATACTCAAACATTCAAATTATTTAAATGATAATAAAATAAATAGTTGACAAAATATAACATATATACGATACATGTGCAAGTGAGCCTAGGCGTCGTAATTTCCAAAAATCCTTTCGAATAAAGGTAACGATAATCAAGAATACTAGAGTATTTAATTTTAGATTCCTAGGTAAATACATCAAATTCTTAACCAAAATTAACCTGAAAAATCCCAGCAGACGGAATGAGATAGTCAAGTCCCAGTTATAAAACAAATGATTTGAATGACATTTGTTTTTTATCAAGATAAAACGTTTCAATACTAAATATTTCGCTAACTCGTGTATTGGTTTATAATTATGTTATAAATGAAATCCATTAAAGTGGCCGCGTGATGTAGAGATGTTTGGACGTGAAGCGGGAAATTTGGGTTCGATTCCCACTCTAGGCAGATAATTTTATTTTTTATAAGAAAAATATAATATTTTTTGTCTTATAAATTGCCGATATCAGTGGTGCAACTGTCATTTAACACCGCTGCAATAAACTCTTTCGAAATGTTGGGATTTAAAATGAATTCAAAAGCAATGCATTTAAAACTATTCACCTATGCTTTGTGAAACACTAAGAAATGATTAAATCGTGTGTATGATGTTTTACGTCGCTTTTTACAATATTTCAGTCATTGCACGCTGAAGAAAATTAAGATAACACAGGATTTTATTTCTACTTTGAAAGTAAAATTGGACTCATCATTGTAAGGTTATTGTGATTTTGATATGAAAGTATATGTGTTAATTGCATTAAAAAAAAACACAGCTAAAAATCCATTGTAAACCAGGAGGTGTGCTAAGCAGAAACTATCCAGATAGCAGATGCGCATGTGTATGCCAACTTTTAGTATATCGATAGACCATTATACTGTGTTTACAGTGTTTTGCTTTACTCCTCTATCATTTAATATATGGATATAAAGTGCTAACTAACAAATTGCTAGTGTAAAGTGTTCAAGTTAGACTTTTGGGATCGGTAAATCCATGTCCAAATGTTATCTGTAGTTAGCCCCTTGCTGTGAGTACTTTCAGTGCTTTGATTTTCAATAGTTGTCTTTCATTTAAGTATTGGTCATGTGGGGGTGTTTGACCTTACTGTTTATCAAACTACGAAGTATTGCTTTTGAACAACTTATCCAACAGACCCATGTTACTCATACAGAGCAACCATAGTTCTCTTGTTTACAAATATCAGGGGGGAGGTCAATTTTCTAAAACGTGAAATGGTATTTTGAAAAAATATGGCCATCATGGGCTGAGAATATTTTTTATAATAATTTTAAAAATATCGTCAGAAATGATTGTCTTTAATGTGTATTTGCAGATTCTTTAAAAGCAGTATGGATTGCTTTTGAATTAACTGCAAGCTTTGAGTTGCATTCTATGCACATTTTGAAAATCTTCTCTTCAGAAACTATCAGTCACCTTTTATAATATTCTTTAAGTAAACACGTTAAGTTGTCTGTCCGTTGTAAGGTCAACTGGCTGGATATTAGGAGAACCTATGTCATGGCAAACTGTCCGCTGTGTATCCGTACGTTAACTTTTGCTTTCAAACGATGTTTATTCATTAAACACTGGGCCATGTTAAAGTTACATTTGTTTAACTCTTAATAAGTACTGGTACTAGGGCTTTCATATTTGGAATATAGTTACATATCATACCCTTCTTCACATTGTATGCGAAAGATGCTGAATGTGACCTTCTTTTTGAGGTAGAATTCTTTTAAATTTCTTGTATTTTTTAACTTTGTGTTCAGCACACTTCTCTTTATTTTAATTCCTTTTTTTTTTAACTTTGCGTTTACCTCAATTTTTTTTTTTTATTTCTTATATTTTTAACTTTGCATTTAGCTCAATGTTTTTTTTGTATATTTTAATTCCTTGTATTTTTTAACTTTGCGTTCACCTCAACGTTCAAGTTTCGTTTATTTTTTTACTTTTTCTAATTATAAACTGGTGATAGGGCTTTCTTATTTCGAATGAAGTAACATATAATACCCCTTTTAAAAGGGTTTTTTAAAAATATGATATTGTTGAATTTGTTTTACCCTCGGTCTTTTGGTCATTTTTTATTTTTACAATTGTGTTTAGCTCAACGTTAAAGTTTTGTTATTTTACTTTTTGTCTTTTACACTTGCATAAATAGTCAGCGAGGCATTATATTACGCGTTATTCTTGTTTTGTCTCGTATAGCTATATAGCAAAGTTTATAAATGTTCTACACATTTAATCACGCGTTATTCTTGTTTTGTCTAGTATAGCTATATAGCAAAGTGTATAAATGTTCTACACAGCAACCAGTGACTCAATTTCACAGGAATGGTCATTTGTTGAACATCTAATAGAGTTCATCACTTACCCTTAATGTATATGACTAAAACTTAGGGTAGGGATATTTTGCATTGTCTTGTATTTTATGAATGATTAAATTGTCTGTCAATCATCTGTTTTACCCATGTAGGTCGCCTTTTATACTTTTAAAGAGTTTTCCTGGTATAACCGTTAGTTTATATTAAACTTATTTAATTAACACCGATTACGGAACAACCTTTCATCACACTCGATACCTGCTCCCTGGAATATGTAACCAGTTCTCGCACCTTGTGTGTGTCAAAATCCAAATACAGAACCCATTAATCATAGGAATCGAACCCGCGACCTTCGGAGCGATAGGCCGATGCTCTACCACAGGACATCTGTCTTCCACGTTGTAATCATTATTGACGCCCGCTTAGCTAATAGTGAAAATAACCTCAAGTTGTCTGTTCTTTTGAAAACACTTAAGCTGTCTGTTATTCGTCTGTGTAACCAACACATTTTCTGAAAAATTAATACATTAAACTTATGTTATGAATCTGTCAATACAGAACAATGCAACTGACATGATGATAAAAATATTTGCATATTGCATCCTTTACCAAATTCTAATACGATAATGGGACTTTCTTTGAGTATTTTACACAATCAAATTTTTTTTGAAATTTGACCACACTTATAATTACAGTTCTTACAGTGAAATATCATAGTATAAGTCACTAACACATGTAAAAGACACATTGTTGGTGTAGTGGTAGAGCGTCCACCTTGCCCGGTCGGATCATACCAAATACTTCAGAAATGGTAGTAGTTGCTTTCCATCCTTGGCGCTCAGGAATATGGGGATAACATTACGACTGACCGGCTGGTGTGATGATAAATTGATCAGTAATACTTGTTACATTCCAAGTAAAGGCTGGGATATAATTGAACAAATGTTGCAAATGGCGTTAAAAACCTTACAAAAATGAGAGGACGATACCTTGGATTGTTTGTGACCAAAATGATAATATAATTAATGTGAACTCGTCAATAGGAAACGGTACAAGTCAGTATATCTGAACATTGTTCTCTACTCGTTTATGGGAACAGGTAAAATTCAGTATATCCGAGAAGTGTTCTGTTCTCGTCTATATGAACAAGTACATGTCAGTATATTGAACACGTCTATAGGAACTGGTTCAAGTCAGTATATCCGAGCATTGCTCTGTACTCGTCAATGGGAAAAGAGGTACAAGTTAGTATATCTAAACAGTGTTCTGTACGCGTCTATGGTAACTGGTACAATTCAGTATATCCGAGCATTGTTCTGTACTCGTCAATGCGAAAAGGTACAAGTCTGTATATTTGCCAAGTGTTATGTACTCTTCAACGGGAACAGGTACAAGTCAATATATCCGAACATTGTTCTAAACCCGTCATGGGAAATGGTACAAGTCAGTATATCCGAACATTTTTCTAAACCCGTCTATAGGAAAAGGTACAAGTCAATATATCCGAACATTGTTCCGAATCCGTCTATAGGTAATTGTACAAGAAAATATATCTAAACATTGTTCTAAACCCATCTATAGGAAATGGTACAAGTCAATATGTCTGAACAGTATTCTAAACCGGTCTATAAGAAATGGTACAAGTCATTATATCTGAACAGTGTTTTAAACCCGTCTATAGGAAAAAGTACAAGTCTGTCTATCCGAACAGTGTTTTAAACCAGTCGAAACAGGTACAGGTCAATAAATCAGAACATTGTTCAGAACCCGTCTATAGGAAATGGTACAAGAAAATATATCTGAACATTGTTCTAAACCCGTCTATAATAAATGGTACAAGTCATTATATCTGAAAAGTGTTCTGAACCCGTCTATAGGAAAAGGAACAAGTCAGTATATCCGAACAGTGTTCTAAACCCGTCTTTAGAAAAAGGTACAAGTCAGTATATCCGTACATTTCAGGTTATGATCACCCGTTTCGTCTGATCCGTCTATCAGAATCTACACAAGTTTATGTATGTAATATGTGAACAGTTTAGATCTTGATCAGACTGCGGATATGCAGGCTAATCTGGATATATACCGTGTAAAAGTTGTACATTTCCCTACTCATTTGCTAATATAGCCGAACCTGAGCAACAAGCCCAGGGACGTTAGTTTTCAAAATTACACACTGACGATAGTATTTTGTAGTCTGGAGTTCCTTCCCCTTATTACTATGTAAAGGGTCAGGCACAAACCAAATAATGGCGGACACGATGGACTATCAGGTAATATCTAATTTCTTATTTTGTTGACCATCGGGATAATAATATATTTATCTTATTAAAATAAGGTAATAAATTCATTCCATGTTTTCATTTCATGATGCTTTGTTCTGTTTGGAAGAAAATTATTTATTATTGAGTAGTATAGTTTTCGGATAGATGAAAATGTATTTGAAATTCGGATACACAATATCTCATTAGGAATACTTTTTTTAGCTTTATGGGATACGTGTATATCAGTTAAACGTTCGAATGTTTCCTTTATTATAAGTTATAGTAGTCCCAGATTTAAGCAATTTAGGCTCTCTTTTGAACAATTTACTTTTAAACATTTAAATGTTAACTGTTTATTTAAATTCTCAAGTCAAATGATGTCTGAATTTCTATTGTCAATTAGATTCAGATCAGCCTGCAAGTATAAAGCTGATCAAGATCTACATTGTTCACTTCACGCATTCCAACATACAACACAGAGCCAGATGAGCCTGCACACCTGTGTATGACATGCATAGTATGCTCATGATCTACATTGTTCACCTTGTGAACAGAAATAATCTGTTAAATCTTTAAGCCAAAAGTTCAGATACTGAGCAGATTGCATATTTACTTATGTCCGTCCAGAAAGTTATTTAAGTTGTTTCTATTTTTTCACAGCTTATGTCCAAGAGGTAGTTGGGAGGACTTGCAGATCAAGTGGTGAAGCTGTTGCCATTTTATACTACAACAAAGCTGACGTCGGGCATCCTAGTATGAACAAAGATATGATGGAATAGTGTCTTAATAATTATACATGCCGGCGGAGAACAATAACTAGTTACTTTGATTTTGAAACTGTTGAAACACCACATAACTGCTGTGCACAAAACACCCTGGAATTGAATGGGATTTCAATAATTTGGCTATGAAGTAGAATGTCTCACTTCACATAGTTAGAAAACATCTGTCTTAAACCTTTCCCCCATTTAGACGCTCCCTGACAACTTTTGAAAACATCGTGACAAAAGATGAAATCGTTCATTATGAGTTATTTCTCCTTTTGCCACAATGTTTCAACTTTCTTCAGTAATTAAGCACAACTAATCATATTGTAGAAGGGGAAGGGTTAAAGAGAATATTTGCTTATCTAGTCTTTTAAGCTTTTTTAAGCTTAAACGTAACAGGAAATGTGTTGATGTTGGTGTAAGATTGAATTTTATTTCACCCAGAGATCTCAGAAACCTGACTATATTTTCACCTTCAAGTCACTGTTATTGAAAATATAGCCTAAGTTTCTTCAATCATAATTGAAAAAAAAATCAATATTGCACTGAAGTAAAAAAAAATCTATTCGCATGCTTAAATTCTATATAAATATCAGATACGTGTTTATTGAAAATAATGTGACACCATCATCATCTTTATGTCATTAAACAATTGGACCAGGCTTAGAATGTTGAGTATTTTTTTCAAAATACACAACAAGGCATCCAACATCAAAAGCAGTGAAATTATAATCAAATAAACTGACAAAATTTGAAATCCTTATGTGATACCAGCAGTAATTAATTTCTAAAATTAATTTTGTCCAGAATATTTCATCCAAATTGGTATGATGTAGATTTCTTGTATGTATTTCTTAACCCTTTCCCTCATATAGACGATTTCTGGTGCCTCTGCAGCAGACGTCTTTTTGGAACATAGTGACAAAAGAAGAAATTGCCCCGGATTTTTTGGAGGTTCTGTGGTCTGGTGCTGACCTGCATGCATCAGTAATGACAGGGAACCCAGGTATCCTGTCTCCTTTCTTGTAGTATGAGTGATCAATCTGATGAAATAATGTTATGAAGATATTATACATTAACCAATTCATTGAATAGCATAAACATTTCTACAATTGCATATCAAATATCATTATACATGTCAATAATAGTCAAATTTGACGAAAGGGAGACGATAAAATATAAATCAAAAAGATTAATGCTTAGTTGATTAAGAAATTTACACCACTATAGCTAAGGAACATCACAAAATATTAGTAGTTTCATCATAAAGATGAAATGTCAAAGTAAACCACACAGGACATTAATGCAAACAAACTTTGTTTCATAAAGTATCCGAAATAATTCAACAGTCCGAACACCCCTCTTTTTCTAGTTTGTCAAAAAACAACGTCACATCTTCTTGCAAAGAGCAATCATCACTCGTAAATATCCATTATAAGTGTTTTATATTAATTACTTAAGGAATAAAACAATTTTATTCAGATGGTCAGGTTATTAAAATAATAATTACCTTCAAATTGTACGTCGGAGGTATATCAGACTTACTATCATAGGAAGTCGGGAACCAGACTAAGTATTTTGTTGATTAAATAAGAAAGATATCGTAAACAAGATGTGTTTGTGAAACACTGATGCCCCCGAATGGCAACATCTAGGTCAAAGGTCAAGGTCGCCAGGTCAAAAATGTTGGTACTGACAGAAAGGTCATGTCACAAGGAATACACATGTGAAATATGGTAGCCGTACCTGTTATGGTTCAAAAGAAGTGGTCAAGGTTAAAGTTTTTTTCGAGAATGGCAACATTTAGGTCAAAGGTCAAGGTCGCCAGGTGAAAAATGTTGGTACTGGCAGAAAGGTCATGTCACAAGATATACACATGTGAAATATGGTAGCCGTACCTGTTATGGTTCAAAAGTAGTAGTGAAGGTTAATTTTTTTATCGAGAATGGCAACATCTAGGTCAAATGTCAAGGTCGCAAGGTGAACAATTTTGGTACTGACAGAAAGGTCATGTCACAAGGTATACACATGTGAAATATAATAACCTTACCTGTTATGGTTCAAAAGTAGTGGTGAATGTTATTTTTGTTTTCGAGAATGGCAACATCTAGGTCAAATGTCAAGGTCGCAAGGACATAAATGTTGGTACTGACAGAAAGGTCATGTCACAAGGAATACACATGTGAAATATGGTAGCCGTACCTGTTATGGTTCAAAAGTAATGGCCAAGGTTAAAGTTTTTTCGAGAATGGCAACATCTAGGTCAAAGGTCAAGGTCGCAAGGTCAAATATTTTGGTACTGACAGAAAGGTCATGTCACAAGGAATGCACATGTGAAATATGGTAGCCGTACCTGTTATGGTTCAAAAGAAGTGGTCAAGGTTAAAGTTTTTTTCGTGCAGACAGACAGACGTGCAGACAGACGTGCAGACAGGCCAAACACTATATGCCCCCCGAATCGGATATTCCGGGGGGGGGGGGGGCATAAAAAGACAAGTCTATGCATATTTATCTAGGTAAATTTAACCGTTATAGACGAAATCATGCCTAGTAAAAAGAAATCTTCTATTACTGATAACCCCTTTTTGAAATGTCTTGTGGCGAAAGGAGCAACTGCTCATAACGAATAATTTCTCCATTTGAATATTGTTTTGACGAGCCCAGGTAACTCAGTCGGTAGCAACGCAGATTGTCAATACAGTTTGATTAAAAAAAAATGCGACGATCGTCATTCGTCTTCAATCGATGAGCTAAAAGTCTATGTAGATATGCAGCCAGTCGCACGGAAATACTTATGGGGAATACTGGTAGGATAAAAACCAGAAAATATTTGGGAAGGTGAACTGGCCGCCGTGATACTTTAATTGAATTTTTTTAAAAACTGCCAAAATTTAGAACCAATCAATAAATAAAATATTTGTACTTTCATCTTAAAAGGTTAGTCATAATTTTATTTTTAAAGTCGTCTGCTGCAGATTGTTGTATGCATATGAGTACCATTGATGTGTCGGCTGCTAGTTACCACAGTGTTAACTGAAATACTCTTGAAGATGGTGTTAATCTAAAATGCAATAAATAAGTAGTAAATCAATTCATTATGAAAATACAAAACGTTCATTTAATGATAAGGGCAAATTAATAATATTTCTCATTTCATATCCGGAACATAGTTGAAACTTATATGAAGATCAGAAACCAACCATTGCAAGTTCCAGTAGACAGGAAGAAAGGCATCCCCCGTCTAAGCTATATATAGTAACACGACATCTTCATCAAAACAAGACAACATGTGACGTCAGAAATTTCCATCGATAGAGATTTGACTTCAGATTAAGCGAGACACAATCACATCTAAAACCGTTCTTCACTTCAGAAGTCTAAGTCAATCATCTTATACATCAATGAATAGACAAAGCATGGAAGGAAAACATGAGAAACCTTTATATTGTGATAAATGTTTGTCAGATAACAGAACTACGTTAGTAAGATCTTACGCAAGTAGACGGGAAACAGCTATATCCTATTGTTATTTCTGTAAACTATATATTTGTGCTGATTGTTATCATAAACTTCGTCAACGTCGTCAATGTCTACATTATATTCGTCCCGTGTCTGACTTTAACATATCAAGAGATTGTGATGATTGTTTGCCGGATCGCATATGTAGGCGGAACACAGCTATATCCCTTTGCTTTGACTGTGAACAATATCTTTGTTCTGATTGTGTAAATATAGGTCACTCGGGACATTTGATATATTCCATTGATGAAAATGACAGTCCTGCTAGAAGAGATTCATTCTGTACACAAATGTTAAAACGTATTGAGAACGAAGGAAACTTGAGAAGAGAGAAATTTATGCACGAGGAGTATATTGTTATTGACAGAATTGGCCTGGAACATCGTGCTGGTCGATCAAGTGTTAGAACAATGTGTGTTACAAATGATGGACAAACATGTGTTCTTACGGATAGAGACAGAAGCCATATTGTTATATTTAACGTGAATAACAGTTCAGTTTTAAGATATATAAGCTTAACATCAGAACCTCATGGAGACACCGAAGTTCGAGAAGAGTGCCATTCATCCTCTCTTATTCTTGTAACATTTCCAAGGGAACGACAAATAATCGTTATTGATATTCAGAGTAAACCAGCACGTATCATACAAGCTATTGATACGAATGGTGAATGTTATGATATAGGTTATTGTAATGGAAAATATGTTGTATTATACACCGATGATGTACATGACAAGTGCGTCTATATTGGAGTAATCGATAGAGGTGGAAGTGAAATACAACGTATCTCTCCTGATCCTTTAGAACCTGTAAGTAAAATGTGTATATACATTCACAACCCATGGGTGTTAGGGCAACTGTTGGCCATTCACCAGGAAAGCCAGACGATTTATGTTCTCAACAATTCAAACGAGGTTGTAAGTTTAAATATGACTGGCCAGTTTCTGAACAAATCAGTTTTACCGATCAGAGGTGATATATATTGTATCTGTGTCGATTCAGCACAAAACGTCTACGTATATGAACATTACGGATTTCAGTTGTTGAAACTGTCCGGTGATCTACAGAAGCACGAGACTATTTTATCTACTCATACGGCTTTTGGTAACCTTGAACGGGTCGAGTCAATGGCAGTGTATAAAGACAAATTTTACATTTGGGATGAAAAACAACGCAAAATTACGGTAATGATGCATACATAAATTTATAGCTTTTGTTTGTTTGTTTGTTTGGAGTTTAACGCCGCTTTCAACAGCTTTGGTCATATCACGGCGGTCAGTACACCTACCCATGTCTTCCTGGCTTTCCCACACCAGTACTTACACAACATTCTTTCGAAGCCACTGACTACTTTCTCACATATATCAGAGGTGAGAGGCAATGGAAAACATCGCTCGAAAGAACGCGCCGCAACCGGGTATCGAACCCGTGACCTCCAGATCACAAGTCAGATACGCTACCAATTGAGCTACCCGGCCGGGCTTAACTTTATAGCCACACCTCTATTGACTGACAAGCTGATTAGGAATCAGATCCGATTATTAACTTGCGTGAATTCCATATGATCGTATCCATATTTCAGAGGTTTCTAGAATAGTTGTGAAAACAAATGTAAAGCAGAAATGATTCTGATCAGACTGCAAGTAAGCGCATAAGTATATATAGCTTCACTGGTCGCAAATTCTTGAATGTCACATTTCCCATGGCCAGGTCCATATGTCATTATAGAGGAGGAATATTGATCGTTAGTTTTATATGGAATTAGTAATTTTATACAGAACGAATGTTGGTGATATTCACTAGCTTCTAGAATCACATTTATATAGATGTTCACTGGTCGGAAGTGTTGGAGGTCGTTTTTTCCATGGCGGGGTCCATATGTCATAAAGTGGGCAGGATTACGGGTCATTTATGTAATATTGCATAAGTGACTTTGTACAGATCGGATTTTAGTGATATTTTTCAATATGGTTGAGGATTACTGATCGGTACTGTAATATGATATAAATGACTTTGTACAGAACGGTATTTAGTGATATTACTCAAGTTTTTAGAATAATATTAATTTACACCTGTTGCCAAGTCCCGCAAGTCAGTTTTCCCGTGGCTGAAAATTACTGGTCGTTACTGTTATCAAGAATTGTACAGAACGAATTACGGTGATATTTAACAAGTTTACATAATTATACTAATATTGATATTTACGTGTTGCCAATTCCCAAAGGTCAGCTTTCTCGTGTCGAGAGGTTTTGTCATTATGGGGGATGATTGCTCGTCGTTACTGTAATCTGGAATAAGTGACTTTGTACAGAACGAGCTTTGGCGATATTCCTCAAGCTTACATACATGTAATACTCATACTTATATGGATCTTCACTTGTCGTCAAGTTCCAAATGTCAGTTTTCACATTGTAAGGTCATTTGACAATACAATGGTAACTTACTGTATGGCCAAGATGAAGTTACCCCAGTATTTGCACCAAGGGGGATAGTTTATAAAAACAGCCTTTACATATTGGCCACGTCATTCAAAAAACGGATATTCGGGATATTGCGACCAGTGAAGATCCAGATCAATATGCATCTCTACTCAGTCTGATCTGGATCTTCCCCTGTTTGCAATATAGATGTACTAAACATGTACAATAACAATGGAAGTCGTTTAACCTTTACCCACAGGTCACACATTTACAGCAGATGACTTGCAAAAAATCTAGGGAAAATATGAACAAATATAAATAGGACAAAATATGTATGGACCAGAGAAGAGAACAAAGTGGCAAAATAAGAAATGTTTCTCATTTAGTAAATAATGTTTTCATAATTCGTCTGATGTAGATAAGTCATAATGCGCCTGCAAGTCGGAAAGGGTTAACATCGACCAATAATCAGCTAGGTTACACTTCGATCGCAACTGCGATTAATATTAAAAGCTCACAAGGCCGACATCCGTGTGACACTGCCCATATCACTAGATATGTAGGGGGAAATGGGTGGAGTGTTTTGTCTGGACGACTGAGTTTGACCTTTTACGCTAATCCTTCATATTCAATGACTTCATATGATACTGAATATTTTGTTATTTGTCAAATCAAAACGAGAACTCTTTATATGGTACTGAATCTTTATGTAGGTTTTGAGAAGTTGTGTTGACCGTTGACTCGTAACGTCATGTTTTTTTCATTGCATTGGGGGTTTACGCCGTTTTGTCAATATTATACAATTTATATCAAAGCGACGGTATTCATGATCCCTGGGTATAAAAACCTGTACTAGGCTAGGAAATGTGCCTTCACAAGGATACTTCACCATAACTCTTCAGCAATACTCTATATTTAGAAAAAAACTCTCAAAATTTAGAATTTAGGATTATAAACACACAGAAAGGAACGGTTTATTACTTTTGTCATCATGTGAAGTATATTTCAAAGCAGTAAACAATCCTGAAGATCCATTTTTCAAGCCGATGAGGACATCATTTATTTCAACGAACGTTTTTAACGCGACGAATTCCAATTATGTTTCATGAATTGGATGTCGACGTTACTATATCAAAGATTAATACAAGTATTAAACAATTAAAACTCAGTTAAAGTGCAGGTCCGGATAATTTCTTAACTAAATATTTTATATATGAAAATACTGTATTAACCCCTTATTTACAATTACTGTTTAATGTTATTTTCAAAACTGGTTATTTTCCAAAAACATGGTCAGAAGGATACATAATACATCTTCATAAAAAAAAGGGTCCAGTCGTAACCCTGAAAATTATAGGGGTATAACTTTTTTGAGTGTATTGGGTAAACTTTTCACACGTAATTTAAATAACCGCTTGACTTCATGGGCTGAGGGCGATGTTTTCCATTGCCTCTCACCTCTGATCTATGTGAGAAAGTAGTCAGTGGCTTCGAAAGAATGTTGTGTAAGTAATGGAGTGGGAAAGCCAGGAAAACATGGGTAGGTGCATTGACCGCCTTGATATGACCAAAGCTGTTGAAAGCGGCGTTAAACTCCAAACAAACAAATCATGGGCTGAGCGTTACAAGTATACATCGAAGCCCAGGCGGCATTTCGCAGTGGTATGAGCACTACTGACAATACTTTCGTACTTCATGGTATAATTAAGCATATGATAAATCAAGGTAAAAAACTATATTTTAGCTTTATAGATTTCAGCAAAGCTTTTGATTATATTGAATGCAATAGTCTGTGGTCTAAACTTCTAAAACTCGGTATTCGCGGTAAAATGATGACAATTCTGAAAGTATGTACGGTAGTGTTTAACTACGTGTTAAGTTTAATAATACATTAAGCAACGAGTTTTCGTGCTTTTGAGGCGTACAACGAGGCGAATCTCTGTCTCCATTTATGTATTCAATGTTCATTAATGACCTAGAATCAAATGGTTTTAACGGTATAGATATGTATATGACAACAATGTTCATTTTACTTACGCTGTTGACATTGTTGTCTTTTCTAACTCGACGGAGGGCTTGCAAAATGAATTAGAAAGCTTAAATACATATTGCGGTCGGTGGAAACTTATGTAAAATAAAATAAATGTACAGAACACTAAAATAATTATTTTCAGAAAATGCCAAGGAATCTAAAGTTTACATTTAATGGGGAAAATCTCGAGATAGTCAAGTCTCTTTTTTATCTGGGTGTTGTCTTTTCCTCAGGTGGCTCGTTTAATACAACACAGGCAAATCTTGCCAATAAAGCACAAAAAGCTATCTTTAAATACTTTTACAAGTTTCCTAATATCAGCGTAAAACATAGACTTGATCTCTTTGACAAGTTTATTTTACCCATTTTTAACTACATAAGGCAATTAGTGTCGAACATATTCCCATACAATATTGCAAACGTATTTCACACGTAAAACGTTGTACACAAAATGACTTTGTATACGGCGTTCTAGGTAGATTTTCCCTAGCCTACAATAGACGTACACGAATTGTAAAATATTTGTTAAAAATAAACAATAGTGATGATTTAAAGTATTGTAAAATGATGTAAGAAATTATAAAATCTGATGAAGAGTCGTTTCCAAATAAAGTGTCGTGGATGGCTTTACTTAAGAAGTTACTGTCATCATTGGGTTTTTATGAAGTTTGGTTAGCTCAGGGTGTTGGTAACGTAACTGCCTAAATTATTAGTCATTTTAAACAACGTTTGCGTGATAATAATGTACAGAACTGGAATTCAAGAATTGATAAATCCCCACGCAGTACCTTCTTCAAATCCATATCAAGTCCTTTTCAACATTCAGTTTTATCTAAGTTGTAATTTCAGTAATTATTTAATTGCTGCAATGTCAAAGTGACTACTCTCATAACATAATATTTCAATTTAAACTGGTAGTCGGCATCGCCCAAACAGTATCCCACATGTAATAAGATCGAAGACGAATACCAGTTTATGATTGAATGCAATTTATATTCTGACCTCCGTAAAAGATATATTTCTAAGTATTATTGTAATCCTAGCATGTATAAACTAAAACAACTTTTTGAATGCATTAATGTTTCTAAACTTAGAAATGTATGTACATATGTTATGAAAGCTTTTCAATTAAGATATGGTTTGTAATGGTAATGTAAAATGTACAAACAAGTTTTAAATATAAATGTTGTGTTGTCTTTATATTGTATGTACTGATATAATTTTCACTTATTGATGTGAATGTGTCATACTTTTGTTAATATGCCCCTTGCCTTGATTGGACATATTGTTTCATACTATTTTATATTATGTTAGGTTATATGATTTTGTATTGTATAATATTATATTATATTATATTGTGTTATTAGCTCTACTGGCTAGAGGCCAGAAGAGCTTATGCCGTGGCGTGGTGGCCGTCGTCCATGCGTCCGTGCGTGCGTGTGCCCGTACGTGCGTGCGTCCGTGCGTCCGTAAACAATTGCTTGCGAACGCAATACCGTCTTTTTTTTTATTGTATCTCAATCAAACTTATACAGTAGTTAGATATCCATGACAGCTCGGTTCCTTTCACAAATCAGCCAGATACGCCCATGCAAGACTGGATAATGGCCCTTGAAATTGTAAAGATTGCTATAATAGAGCATGTGAACACAATAGAGGCTCCATTTACTATCTGATCTTCACCAAACTTACACAGTAGTAGGTATCCATGAGAGCTTCGTTCCTGTTGCAAACCATCCAGATCTGGCAATGCAAGAGTGGATTTGTGCCCTTGAAATTGTTAGAATTTCTATAATAGAGCTTGTGAACGCGATAAAGTCTTCAGTTTTGATTGTATCTCAATTAAATTATACAGTAGTTAGATATCTATAAGAGCTCGGTTCCTTTCGCAAACCAGCCAGATCCGCCAATGCAAGACTGGATTATGGTCCTTGGAATCGTCGAAATTCTTATAATCGATCTTGTTAACACAATAGAGGCTCCATTTAGTATCTGATCTTCGCCAAAGTTACACAGTAGTAAGATATTCATGAGAGTTTGGTTCCTTTTGCAAACCAGCTAGATTCGCCCATGCACAACAGGATTATGGCCCTTGAAATGGTCAAAACTGCTATAATAGAGCTTGTGAACACGATAAAATCTACCCAATACCTACAAAGAGACTTGCCTGTCTTACTTGCGAATATTGCAACCTTCTGTCTCCATAATATTGCAGACATACACAACTAATTTCTCGTGTCAGATAATATTTTGCATTGTTTTTATCAATCCCTTTCGGTAATATATCTATTCAAAACATGAATTAAACTTGCATGCTTCCTTATATGTATCATATATTTGACATACACAAACATATTTAGACAACAACTGCAATCCATCTACCTTTGTTTTATCAATTCCATTTCTGTAGGTACACTCGACAATTTGCCAAATTACTTGTTCATTTTAGTAAATACACAGTTCATTATAAACTAGACTTGCTTATTCCTCTTTCCTTTGTTGTCACAATCCCAGTAGAGCATAGGCTCTCATGGGCCTCTTGTATTAAATTGTATTGCCTGTTAATTGTGTATTTATAAAGTGGTTATAAGGATATGATATTACGTTTGAACAACACCTTCTCCGTCTTTGACACGACATGTTACCTCTTAAGAATTTGTGTACTTGTACACGTAAATTGGTAAATGTGCTCCACTTGCTATGTCAATTGTAATGTTTATTTGTGTATTTTGTTTTTCTCACAGGTCATGTTTAATTTATATTTGAAATAAACTTCTTCATATATAATCGATAAAGATGACTTACCTATTTTTGAGTGTAATGGTCCAACGATTTATTTTAATATAACATATATTTATTAAGTATTAAAGGTGCTGAACTCCAGACAATAGATATTATGATCAACGTTTTAAAACTAATCAAAAATTGTATTGAAATATTAGAATCATAATTCTGGGATAAAATAAGAATACTCATTTCACATTCAAGTACCATAAACATCTAAATATAAATCGTTTATGCTTCATTTTTACTAGATAGACATACCCAGTAAGCCAACTTTTGTACATTTTAATGACTTTCATTTTTTTCAATATTTACTGGCAAAATAGTTTTAAACTACTTATTACTTACTTTGTTTTCTCACTGCAAGCAATATTTGCAGAAGTTTCAACATTTCAAAATTGTGATCTCCATCTGGCGTCCAGCACCTTTAAATATGACATATTTTAAGCGAATCACATATTACCATTTAACATAATACAATGTTGTGTATAAGAATAGTAAATCTTTCCTGAGAAGTTGGACATGGAACATGTAAAAGTCGTTTTTTGAAATGAAAATAAGTTTAAGTTTCGAACGTCTTGTAAACATTGGTAAATGAATGTAAAGGTCTTTTTTGAAATCAATATAAATTTATGTTTCGAACGTTTTGTAAACATTGGTGAATTTAAATCAAACAACAATGTATGCGCTTGTCCAATGTCAATTAATGTTAACACTACTAGGTCAAAGTACCTGAAACAAATATAGTGAATATCTACAAATGAAAGTAAGATTATTGTATAAAGTTTAAAACATTGTGGCAAACTGTATCTGCTGCAGATGCGTCTTTAGCTGGGAAAGGGTTAAATCAAATAGATATACAGAGGTTAAGATAAAGGATGTAATGCCTTTCTAACATGCATATGCATTTCGACCCATATGTAGCAATCGAATTTTGGAAACATTGTGACAAAAGTAGAAAAAACAATTTCTACTTTTGCAAAATTGTTTTCAACAATTACTGTATTCAATAATTATACTTTCATATATAGAGATTTACTTCTTTTGTCTAGATATATTAGCAAAGTCATCCGCTGCAATTGTGTTGTATGTCTGAAAGGGTTTGATAGGTTTTTCTCCACACAGTACACATATCTATCATATAACTCAGCCGAACCTTATGCTTTTGGAACATAACGAAATAATTTCCCTCAAACACTTATTTTATAAACCAAATATTAAGTTTAACGGTCAAATAAGGATTCAAGAACAGTATATCCTCCACATATTTGAACTCAGTATAAAACACTGATGTAACAGTATGTACAGGACATTTTCGATAACTCGAAGTCGAATGAAATCCTTAATTTCTTCGAGTTATCTACTTGTTCGAGAAATCCTTTAATGTTTGCTTACTTCCTTTAATCATTTCCTGCTTTGTAGTTCATTTGCAGGTCAATGTATTTTTTATAGAAAGCAAGCATGTCATACACTTATATAAAAAAAACAGCCCAACAGCAGTTCTGATTTCTCGTCTGAATACTCAGAACTGCTGCTACGCTATTTTCAAAAGGAAACTAGGAATAAAGTAAGTGATAAAGTTTAAAAATATATTCGAATTATCCCCTGTTCGAGTTATCCTCTGTATTTGGTATTGCTATTACTGCTTTGATATTTTTACTGGACCGTTTATGTGAAAAAGGGATGGTATTTCAATTTCACAAATAACATGATGTTCTCAAATGTCTCTTATAACATCGAAACATTAGTTTGAATACAAATAATGTAGAAAATATTCAGTGATTTAAAAAACGCCAACTGTCTTTCAATCGAGTAATGTTCAATGAGAGAGCAAGTATATATACATTGATGTTTATTAAATGCTATTACCGTTTTCTTGTTTGTATTTGTATGTATTCATGTCGTATGTCTATTGCCGTTTAATTGTTTGTATTTGTATGTATTCATGTCTGTCTTTGCCATATAATTGTTTTGTGATTTGCCAAAGGCGATCGTAATGCTAATTGCCACTACATTTGAAACCTGTGAAACATATATTCACCAGTTATTCCCTAGACAAACGATCCCTGGGCATAAATAAGCTTCTAGAGCTTTCATATAGCCAGAGGACAAAATCATTTGTCGTGGGTACTCAAAAGAATCGTCACTGAGACGATTCTTGTGAGTACTTACAAAATAGGGTTTGAATGTTAAAAACAGATTTTAGAACATGAAAAATGTCCCTTATCTAGAGCTCTGAGAGTCATCGTGTGTATACACATAGAAGAATCTCACCATGACAGCAGACATACTCGAGAGATGTAGTCGATATGAGATACTTATTTTCGACTTCATGTTATTATATGAGCAATATAAAGCTTAATGTCGACATAACGTTTCTGTTCTGTTCGATAACGTTATGAAGATGTAGACATGTTGTTTATTGTATTCAGAACTTGTATTTAGTAGGTAATATAACATGATGTGTAGGGAAGCAAATCGCGAACAGTTAATCAACTGTTACTCCTTTACAGTTGAATTTATTTAAATCGTCCTCAATGTACCCATGTTGATCGAACCAATGTTTAACCTACATGTTACATGTAAATCTTGGTTACTAAAGATTCCTTTGGCCGAACATATTATCTCCGAAAGCCCGAACGCCACCGAAGGAAGCAACTAGTATGACTTCAATGCATCAGTATGATATGCTGTTATGTTTGCGACAAACAACACGACGTCAACGTGTAAGCTCTACCATATCAAGACGATATATCATTCAACTCTCACGACGTAAAGTGTATTCACGAAACATTCGGTTCATTTTGATTTTTTACCGATTTACACAATGGCACGCTGTACCGGAAATCATCAGCTTTCAGCGATTCTTTGGAGTTTACAGCTACACGGTAAATATCATGGCCTAATGCTTGTTAAATGAGCATTAAGTGTAATTCTATCTTCATGAATATGATTTGATACGACGTAATCAACATGAAATTCCAAATGATTTCTAAGATGAAATATTGGCTTAAGACTTCAATTTACATTAAAAATCCGAATGACTCCAAATGCAGGCCAACTTTCTTTCCGGCGATTGACAAAAGTCAATGCGATATGCAGCATTCGTCTTCCACCTGTAGGCTTAGTCTATGTGGAAAAGCAGCCAGTTACTTTGGAAGATTGTTGTGTGGAATACTGGTGTGAGAACACCAGGAAATGCATGAGTAGGTGAACTGGCCGCCATGATATAACTGAGAAATTGTAAAGATGGCGTTAAACACCAAACAACAAACCAAATGCAGGAAAGTCAAACCATCGAAATCCATTATATGGAATCACTTGCAATAGATACTTTGTTAACATGATGTATGGTAATATTGTTAGTAATAATTTATTTGTCGATTATTTTAATTCATCCCGAAGAAAACAATTTTGACAATCTTACTAACTTAAGACCATTATGTCTGGTTGACATGTAGGATTATTTGAAAGCATTCGAAAAGTACACAATTCTGACACCCTTAAACTTACTTCAGACCATTATGTCTGGTTGATATGTAGGATTATTTTAAAGGACCATCAAAGAACATAATTCTGACACCCTAATACTTACTTAAGACCCTTATATCTGGTTGACATGTAGGATTAATTTAAAGCATCCTTAAAGTACACAATTCTGACATCCTTATATCTACTTTAGACCATTAAATCTGGTTGACATGTAGGATTATTTTAAAGGACCATCAAAGAACATAATGCTGACAACCTTATACTTACTTTAGACCATTATATCTGGTTGACATGTAGGATTATTTTAAAGCATCCTTAAAGTACACAACTCTGACACCCTTATACTTGTTTTCAACAATTTTTCAGTCATAACACGACGGCGTGTTTCATGGCTTTCCGACACAAGTACCCCGGAAAACATACTTTCCACTAAACTGGCTGTTTTTCCTCATATATTATTAACCCATTGAAGGGAGACATTGGCTGCTGCACGTTAATCACAACAAGGGTGGAATTAGTCTCTACCCGTTGTTATATATTGATGTGCAATGAGAACCAGTTAAATTGATTCTCGCCAAGTAAACTCTGCATGGCTAGGGTAAAAAACAGTTCAGTTACTGCTCGCCAATAATAAATTCTGTACGGCGAGGGTAAACAAATTCATCACGAGGAACCAGTTTAGTCATTACTCGCCAATAAGTTTATTATGCACGACGAGGCTAAACAAATTCATCACAGTCACCAGTTTAGTTACTGCTAGCCAAATAATTTATTATGAACGATGACGGTAAACAAATTCATGACGAGCGACCAGTCTAGCCAAATAGTAAATGTTGCACAGCGAGGGTAAATAAATTCATATCAATCGACATATTTAGTTACTTCTCGCCAAATAGTAAATGTTGCACGGCGAGGGTAAACAATTTCATATCGAGTGACATATTTAGTTACTTCTCGCCAAATAGTTAATTTTGCACGATGAGTGTAAACAAGTGTAAACAAATTCATCACTAGCGACACGTTTAGTTACTGCTCTCTTCATAGTTAATTATGCACGGTGAGGGTAAACGAATGTCATCACAAGGAACGAGTTTAGTTACTGCTTGCCACAAAGTTAATTCTGCACGACGAGAGTAAACAATTGCATCACCAGCGACCAGTTTAGTTACTGCTCCCTTCATAGTTAATTATGTACGGTGAGGGTAAACAAATGTCATCACAAAGAACGAGTTTAGATACTGCTCGCCACAAAAGTAATTCTGCACGACGGGGGTAAACAATTGCATCACCAGCAACCAGTTTAGTTACTGCTCCTTTCACAGTTAATTATGTACGGTGAGGGTAAACAAATGTCATCACAAAGAACGAGTTTAGATACTGCTCGCCACGAAAGTAATTCTGCACGACGGGGGTAAACAATTGCATCACCAGCAACCAGTTTAGTTACTGCTCTCTAAATAGTTAATTCTGCACGGCGAGGGTAAGCAAATTCATGACGAGCGACAAGTCTAGTTACTGTTCGCCAAATAAGTTAATTCTGTATGGCGAGGATATACAAATTCTTCCCTTGTTACAAGTTTAGGTACTGCTCGCCAGGTAAATAATTCTGCACGGCGAGGGAAAACAAATTATTCATAAGCGAATAGTTAAGTTACTGCTCGCCAAATAGATTATTTTGCGCGGCGAGGGTAAACAATGTCATTATGAGTGACCAGTTGAGATACTACTAGCCAATTAGTTATTTCTCCACGACAAAAGTAAACAATTTAATCACGAACGAACAGTTTAGTTACTACTTGCCAGTAAGTTTATTTTGCACGACGAGGGTAAACAATTGCATCACCAGCGACCAATTGAGTTACTACCAGCCAATTAGTTAGTTCTCCACGGCAAGGGTAAACAATTGCATCACCAGCGACCAGTTTAGTTACTTCTCGCCAAATAGACAGCCCGCGACGCTACCGACTGGGCTAACGGGCCTCATCATAAGGAAACAGTTTAGTTAATAATCGCCAAATAGTTAATTCTGTATGGCGAGGGTAAACATATTTCTTCGTGAGGAACCAGTTTAGATACGGAACGCCAAATAGTTAATTCTGTACGGCGAGGGTAAACATATTTCTTCGAAAGGAACCAGTTTAGATACGGCACGCCAAATAGTTAATTCTGTACGGCGACGGTAAACATATTTCTTCATGAGGAACCAGTTTAGATACGGCACGCCAAATAGTTAATTCTGTACGGCGAGGGTAAACATACTTCTTCGTGAGGAACCAGTTTAGATACTGCACGCCAAATAGTTAATTTTGTACGGCGAGGGTAAACTATTTCTTCGTGATGAACCAGTTTAGATACGGCACGCCAAATAGTTAATTCTGAATGGCGAGGGTAAACATATTTATTCGTAAGAAACCAGTTTAGATACTGCACGCCAAATAGTTAATTCTGTATGACGAGAGTAAACATATTTCTTCGTGAGGAACCAGTTTAGATACGGAACGCCAAAAAGTTAATTATGTACGGCGAGGGTAAACATATTTCTTCGTGAGGAACCAGTTTAGATACTGCACGTCAAATAGTTAATTCTGTATGGCGAGGGTAAATATATTTCTTCGTGAGGAACCAGTTTAGATACTGCACGCCAAAGAGTTAATTCTGTATGGCGAGGGAAAACACATTTCATCACGATTGATTAATTTATTGCTGTTAAACGCCGTTTTCAACAAATTTCATGACGAGGGTTAGCAAATTCATCACCAGCGACAAGTTTAGTTATTGCTCTCCAAATATTTCATTCTGCATGACGATTGATTGATTGATTGGTGTTAATAGCCGTTTTCAACATGTTTTAGCCATATCACGGCCAGTTCACCGACCCATATATTTCCCGGTTTCTTGCGCCAGTACTTCACACAACATACTGTCGAAGCAACTGGCTGCTTTTCCACATAAACTGTTAGCCCATTGGTGAAAGACGATATAACGCTTGTCACAGTGACTTTTGTCAAACGTCAGAAAGAATGTTGGCCAAGCTGGAGCTATGACTCACAACCCCTATATTAACAGTCCGCTACCGATGCTTATCACAAGGAAACAGTTAAGTTAGTGCTCGCAAAACAGTTAATTCTGCATGGCGGGGGTAAACAAATTTCATCACGAGGAACCAGTTTAGGTACTGCACGCCAAACAGTTCATTCTACATGACGAGGGTAAGCAAATTTATGACGAGCGACCAGTTAAGTGACTGTTCGCCAAATAAGTTAATTATGCACAACGAGGGTAATTAAATTATTCACGGGCGACCAGTTTAGTTACTACTCGCCAAATAATAAATTGTGCACAGCGCGGGAAAATAAATTCATCTCGACGAACCAGTTAGTCAATTCAGCACGGCGAGGGTAACACATTCATCATGAGGAACCAGTTTAATTACTGCTCAACAAATAGTTAATTGTGCACAGCGAGGGTAAACAAATTCATCACGAGCGACCAGTTTACTAACTGTTCGCCAAAAAGTTAATTCTACACGGGGAGAGTGACAACATATATCACGCGCCCAGTTTAAGTTGTTGACCATGGTGGTAATGCTGTCCGGCTTAATAGGTTTAGCGGTTTATTAGTCCCCTATAAACTATAGATTTGGTCGATTCTGTCGAGGTCACACTTAGAGGTCAAAGGTCAGAATGAGTACTGTTTGAAAGGACTGTACCTTGTCCGGCTCGCATCTTGACCATGTCGCATAGCACACCCAAGTAACTAGGAGCACATGGTGGTGTGTCGTGCACAAGACCCAGGCCTGTACATCAAAGGTTGGGGTCACACTTAGAGGTCAAATGTGAAATGACTACTGTTTGATAGGCCTGAATATTGTCCGGCTCACATCGCAACCAAGCATCATAGGATTCCCCAGTTACTAGACACATGTGTTCACCATGATGAAGTGACATGTGGCAAACAAGACACCAGCCTGCACATCAAAGGTCAAGGTCACATTTAGAGGTCAAATGTCGAAACGAGAAAGCATGCATCAAAGAATTTCCAAGTAACTAGGCACACATGTTCGCCATTATGAGGTGATATGAGGCGCACAATACAGTTTGTACCTTAAAGGTCAAGGTCACACTTATAGGTCAAAGGTCGAAATGAGAAATATTTAATGGGACTGTACCTTGCCCATCTAACCATGCATAAGAGGATTCCCAAGTAACTGAGCACACATGTACACCATGATCAAATAGAGTGTCAAATGAAGGCCCAGGTCTGTACATTAAAGGCCAAGGTCACAAATGTTATAGAAGAACAATTGACAATTGATTGTTTGACTTCGAGACAACAAGGAAATACGTCACATTTATTTAAATATAGTCTTTTTGACCCATTTGAAGAAAAATGTGTCTTTCAATACATGTGTACGTTTGTAAAATTATTCCTATATAAAATATGCCAATATATGTCAAAGACCGGTTTGGGGACTATAGGTTTGATTTCGTCTGTCCGTCCTTCAACCCAACAATTACGTGTATATTCTGTATTCATGCTTCAATGGGATTTTTGATATTACTTCACACAATTAATCTCAATAACAAGGTCAAGGTGACAGTTTGGGATCAACTATTGTACGTCCGCAAGATCGTGTCTTCCACACACTAAAATGGATTTTGGTATAATTTCACACAATTATTCTCCATAACAAGAGGATGTGTCTTGCACATCACCTAGCCACCTACTCCAAATGTCAAGGTCAACATTTGCGCTAAAACATTCTCAGTATCCAATATTGTGTCCGAACTGTATCTTCAAATAACTTAAATGGATTTTGATATTACTTCCCACACTTATTCTCCATAACAAGATGATGTGTCATGCATGTCACCCAGCAACTACCCCTAAGATCAAGGTCAGAATTGAAGACTTTGTTCCGCAATTCCATGTTTACAACTCTAGAACTTCACACATGAAATCAGGACCATTGGAAGACTATTTATGTCAAGGGTCATAACTCTAAAGTGACGTTTGACAGAATAAAGTGCCCTTTTCAACTTACACATTTGTGTTATAGCTTTGACTGCAAAGCCTTTTCTCAAAAAATATTAATTATATACCTATAACAGCACATTAATCTCTAGAAGTACTTACCATGCAAATTTGTAACTGTAACTTGCATTGCTGTCTTTAATAAACTTATATGTAAAGCACTTCTTTTCATTTATCTGGTACCATGTTATGATCAAGGCACATTTTGTTATCCAAAATGTATTTAGTGCATTGGTGTTAATGTCCAAAAATGCACATACAATACATAATGTGCTATCTTCGTCGGGTAGGGGACTTTTGCATTTCTTGCTATACGACATTAACTTGTTGTTGGTTGCCTTGTATATACTCCAGCTGTTTAATCTAGGGTTTATGTTGCGGGTTCTATACCGCATCGTTGGTGTAGTGATAGAGCGTCCAACTCGGCTGAGGGAGGTTGCGGGTTCGACCCCAGGCCGGGATAGTATATAAACAAGACTTGAAAAAGACGTGGCTGCCCCCTGTGGCGATCAGGGTTTCGGGAATGGCATAACGACCGACTGGCTGATGTCAGGATAAATTACCAGAAGTATTTGTAACTTACCCAGAAAATTCCTTGATACAACAGAAACATTCTTGAAAGCTGCGTAAAACCCGAAATAAACAATCAATCGATCAATCCATACCAACGTTACAGCTTCTAGTTTTAGTCGGTAGGTATGTTCTTTCTTTGATCTTCTTTGGAGAGTGTTTGAAATTCCGATTCAAGAATCCTAGTATGCTAGATGTTTTCTCGTAGATGTTTTTTTTTTAGGATGATTTTTATATTGTCGCTCAGTCCTATGCCTAGCTATGGATGATGTTGAACTTGTTTATGAAGACAATTTGTGATATTTGCTTGAAAGTTGTTGTGAACTGCGAGACCGCACATTTCTTAACGTTGAGATTTGGAGTCTTTTATCGCAACCAAGGTTTATGCCCATAATAATTATCAGAACTGAACTGTGGCCTTATTGGGCCTTCCTAAGTCTCCGCGATTGTTTTTTATGTACTCTAGGGGTACTGTGTCATACTACATGCATTATAGATATGTTGATTGTTTGGTGTTTAACGCCGCTTTCAACAATGTTGGTGTTTAGCGCATTTTCTGGGTAAAACGGATACCAGTACTACTTGTTCATTTAATATGACACCAGCCAACCCGCAACCCTGAATGCCGAGAAGGCAAGCCACTGCTGCAATTTAAACAAAAAATATTTGGGATGAACCGGCTGGGGATCGAACTCCCGACGGCCCGCCACCGAGGCGGTCATTACAGATACGACTGTGGCGTGTTATAATGTATAGAAACAATTGTTGTTGTATTGACACATCTATTGGATCATTTATATCATGAGATTTTATGCAGAGATATTAAAATAATTTATATGTAGCTATATGGACATTTGTGATGTATTTGTGACAGAGTTGAAAACATAGTTAGAAAAGAAGAAACTGCTCTTTTTTTCCTTTCCGACAATACTTTCACCTTGCACTTTCTCAGATATTTACACATTTAATGAACTATTGTCTCAGGAAAACGCTATAGTAATGTTTTGACAAAAGGAAGAATTGCTCTTCATGAGCCATGCCTTCTGTAACAATATACAGCAATTAAAAGTCGTCTGCTGTAAATACATCAAAAGGTGTCTACGGTGAAAACAGTTGTATTGGCCACATAAGATTAGGTTTGATCGAGTAATTTTGAAGTGTGCATGGTTAGAGTTTTAAGATTATGTTTTGATACTCTTCGCAGGGCTAATAAACGAGAAACATTAAGTTTTATCGCGTAATGTTGAAGTGTCCATGGTTAGACTTTACAGATTAAGTAGTGATACTCCTCGCAGGGCTACGAGACACATTAAGTTATATCTAGTTATTTTGAAGAGTGCATGGTTAGAGTTTAAAGAATATCTTTGGAAAAGTAGAAACTGATATTTTTTAGCTTTTTATTATCTTTTCGCCAATATGTTTTCCATGCACTTGCTGCGATTTCGATACTCAATGTTTAAAAATGTATCAGGAAAAGGCTTAAGTTGTTAAAAAGGTTTAAAAACATTTCGAAAAACGTAGGAAATACTCATCATGAACAATGTCCTCTGTAACCATAATGCTATTTAAGGTCGTTTGCTTTAGATACGTCAAAATAGGTTTACGACGAGAAAAGTTTAACTGGCTCATATGACTTAGCCAAATGAAACAAGATACGCTTTCGTCCAAAAGTCTTCTTACAATTTGCATTACTAAAATTGACCGATATTACATGCTTAATAGATACAATTGTGGCGTGTTACAATATATAGATACAACTGTGGCGTGTTAACATATAGGTAACATTGTTTAGTATTGAATCAATTTAATCAACCGTTTCTCTCATAAGAGTGTATGCAGCTGTATGAGCAACATATAGTTATATCGAGAAAGTGTGCAGTATGCGTTTGAGCTGAAAAAATCGTTGGAAAAGAAGAAAACTACAACGTTTTAGAACAGGACAACTGCTTTCTATCGCTTTTTTGTTTAATCATATTTCTGGTATTAACTTTTATGCATCTACTATTTACAATATAATTGTTACTGATTTGTTGTTTCGCATATATCTCATCCGTCATCTGTTCGTCCGTCCGTTCGTGTGTCCGTCCGGCAATTCGAACTTCACATAATTTTAGAATATTCACTGCAAAAGTGAATAATGTTACCACGAGCAACCAGTTCAGTTACTGCTCGCCAAAAAAATAATTCTGCATGGCGATGGTAAACAAATTGACCACGAGCAACCAGTTTAGATATGCTCGCCAAATGGTAAATTCTGCACGACGTTGCTAAACAAGTTTAACACTAGCAACCAGTTTAAAAATGGTAGAAATGGCTGCCCTCTTTAGCACTCAGTGTTGCGGGGTAAGCATAACGACCGACTGGCTGATGTCAGGATAAATGACCAGACGTCCTTGTAACTTACCCAGTAAACTCCATGATATAACGGAACAATAGTTGAAAGCGGCGTTAAAACCCAAACAATCAATCTATATAGACGGATAAGGCTATGCTCTATCTTTGATATTCCGTGGACAGTGTTTGACATTCTGTTTCAAGAATACTAGTACGCTTCTTTGTTTTTGAGATGTTCTTTATGTGTCGTTTGATTTTCATAGTGTCGCTCAGTTCTACGCCTAGGTATGTATGATCATGTGGAACTGTTTTGAGCTGTTGAATCATTACTCTATACCTCTTACCCTCTGAGACGGAATATGTCGGCCCGGATCAGTCTGCTCAGATTGTGCAGGCTAATCTGAATGGATACATGACGAATAGGCCATAACGTTGGTTATATATTATTGAGAATATATTTTTGTTAAATAACGTGCCAGGCCCCTCTGGTTGCATCTTGAGCCGTAAGTAAAAGTGAAACGACTTTCGAAAACATTGTTGCTAATGTACACATTGCTTCACAATATTTTACAACTCTTTTCAATAATTATACTTCTATTGATAAAAAGGGTTTTAACGTTGACGCCTCAGCAACAGATGACTTTGTTAAACATCGTGACACAATGAGAAATTGCTCATATCGAACAATTTCTCCTTTTTCAACTTTTTGTCCATATGCATAATATCAATGTCCGAGATTTGCCATACTTTTGTCAAGATAATTTTGAAGCCGTTTGTTGTATGCCCGTAAGGGTAAATTACCCCGTAAGCGTGACAATTAAACATATAACTACATATTTATTTAATGGTATGTAAATGTTTTTTGAGCTAAAACTCTAAATAACTCGGGGAAGCTTTTAAATATTTGGTCTATGATCAACAATGCACGATCAATCTATGGATGCGAAGGGGGGAAATGATTAGCATACACACCCTTTTCCAAATAAATGAAGAAGTATTTTGTCCTGTTTGGTGTGTGTTTACTGCGGACGACTTTATTGATATTCTAAAAGTGCAGTAGACGGCTTTTTGAAAACATTTAGAGAATGTTTTTTTGCTCAAAGCAATTTCTCCTTTTGCCCCAATGTTTTCCACTTTTAGTCACAGGTTATTAAAGATATTGATTTTCTATTTTTTGACAAATTATGCTTCAAAGTCGACTGTTGCAGAATTGGTGTATGAGGGAAATGATTAATCACATATTTAGTAAACATAGTATTCTTATGCACTGTTTCATAAGGGTGTACTATCTGCCTTATAAGAGTGTACTATCTGTTTTATAATGGTGTACTATCTGCTTTTTAAGATCTTTGATTTAATCTTGTCCCCAATACATCTAAATGCAGACGAAAACTTTGAAGACGTTTAGTCAAAAACAGGGGAAAAATACCTATAAATGAGTGATTAATTCTTAAATTTAGTTGAAAGCATTGTGGCAAAAGGGAACATTTATCATTATAAGCAAGTTCTCCTTTTCTCAAAATGTTTTCAAAATATTTATCTGAATGTAAAGTTACTATTTTGCAACTTAATTAAGTTTTGATAAATCTATTGACTTACAATGTTATTACGAATAAACAGAGCTAATCTTGATCAAACTGCACGTAAGCGCATACTAATATGGATCTGCATTTGTCGTCAAATTCAATGGCGACGTCCATTTGCCATTATGGAGGAGAATTACTGGTATTTACTGTTATATGAAATGAGTGACATTGTACAAAACCAATAATGCAGTATCTTACTTTAATCTCTTATATTCTTTAGTTTATTTTGTAATGATTGACATAAATAGCCCTTCCCATAAAGCGTTTGTTCACAAAACAATTCAATTGTTGTGTAGAATTCTATCTTTTGTATAGTTTTATATATGAATGAGTTGTATCTCTTAGATTGAAGTTTTGATAAAATCTTCTTTCATCCTTTTATCGGTGTTAATAAAAAAACATAACCTGGATAAGTCGGCTTTTATATTAATACCAATATCGTTCTTGACTAAAAAAGGCAATCTTGCAAATTCCATGCTATACCTAATCTATACCGTTAAATAAAAACTAAGAGATTCATCACATCTATATCAGACGACTTTTGAAAACATTGCGATAAAAGGCAAACTTGCTCATAATGAACTGTTTTTGATGATTACGTTTTCACATATAAAGATTTACTCCATTTGTCAATAATTCCCTTTTCAAAGTCGTCTGCTGCTACTTTGTTCTAAGCTGAAAAGAGATAAACCGTTCATTACCCCCCAACATCTTGCATACTGTCTTACCAAACCATATGCTGTGGGACCAAGACATACTTGTCTTACTGTTCAAATCATGTATATACCTAAACACAGTCCTTCAGGCACAAATAAGGATTTGAGCCACACGAAAATCTTCCCTTATATAGAGCTCTCGCTACAGGTACAACTAAGGATTTTAGCATATGAAACCTTCTCCTTATATAAAGCTCTAATTCCAGGCTCAAATAAGGGTTTTAGTACATGAAGCCTTCCCCTTATCTAGAGCTCTAATTCCAGGATCGAATAAGGATTTTAGCACACGAAAGCTTACTCTTATCTAGAGCTCTAATTCCAGGCTCGAATAAGGATTTTAGCACACGAAAGCTTACTCTTATCTAGAGCTCTAATTCCAGACTTGAATAAGGATTTTCTCACATATAACCCTCCCCTTATCTAGAGCTCTCCTTCCAGGTTTATGAACATGAAACTATACCCTTAGCTAAGGCTCCCGCTTCAGGATCAAAACAATGTATTAGCACAATACACCCTCCCTTATCTAGAGCTCTCAATTATCACATGCATGTTATTAGCACATGAAAACATCCCCTTATTTAGAGCTCTAATTCCCGGCTCAAATAAGGATTTTAGCACATGAAACTATATAGAGCTTCCGCTTCAAGCTCAAATAAGGATTTTAGCACATGAAACCCACCCCTTATATATAACTCTCGCTTCAGGCTCAAAAAAGGATTTTAGCACATGGAAATATCCCCTTATCTAAGCTCTAATTCCATGTTCAAAAAAAGAATTTAGCTAACGAAACTTTCCCTTTATCTAAAGCTCTCATTCCAGGCTCAAAAATGTTTCAATCACATGAAGCCGTCCAATTATGTAAAGCATTTATTCCAACCTCAAATAAGGATTTTAGGACATGAAAACGTTCCCTTATCTATATCTCTCATTCCAAATTTAAATAAGAATTTTAGCACATGAAAAAGTTCCCTTATCTATGTCTTCGATTCCTGGCTCAGATAAGGATTTAAGGACATAAGACCTTCTATTATCTGATTGATTAGGGTTTAACGCCGTTTTTAACAATTATAACAGTGACAGTTATATCACGGCAGACAATTCACCTACTCACGCATTTTCTGGTTTTCTCACACCAGTACTCCACACAACCATCTTCCTAAGCAACTGACTGCTTTTCCACATAGACTTAGCCCATTGGTGGAAGACGAATGACGCAAGTCGCATTGACTTTTGTCAATCGTCGGAAAGAAAGTTCGCCGAGTCGGGATTCGAACTCACAACCCCTTGATTGACATCCCGCGTCGCTACCGACTGCGCTATCGGGGCTTGGCCCAAAAAGCACAAACACTGACAGATTGGCAGTTCGTTTTTTTTAATTAAGAGGTCAAATCAAAGAAACAGCTCTGGATGCATCAACAGCCGAATCCAACAATTTTTAGGGTAGAAACCTTGCAGCATTTAGTCAGTACTTCGAAAACGCTTTTAAATTTCCATAACTAAATATTTGTAATTGTATCAGGAAAAACGCTAAAGTAATACTTTGATAAAAGAAAGAATTGCTCATCATTAGCCATGCCTCCTGTAACACAATACAGCAATGAAAAGTCGTCTGTTGTAAATGCATCAAAACGGTGGGAGAGGTTTTATTGGCGACATCAGATTAAGTTGTGAAACATTTTGCAGGGCTATAAGATACCTATAGTTATATGGATACATTTTGAAGAATGTAAGGTCAGAGTTTAAAGAAGATCGTTGGAAAAGAAGAAATTGCTCTTTTCCTAAGCTTTTTTCCCTTTCGCCAAAGCTTTTACCTTGCACTTGCAATTTTGATGATTTGAAAGAAAAAAAACGTATCGAGAAAACCTTAATTTGTTTGAAAACGTTTAGACAAAAGGATGAAAAAATCATCATGAATAATGTCTTCTCTTAACTTTTTGCTTTTAAAAGTTGTCTGCTATATATGCGTCAAACTACGTCTACGGTGGAAAATGTTAAGTTGGTTCGCATGATTAAGTCACATGTAACACGATCATATTGTTTTCAATTTGCGTTACTAACATCAATTGTATCAATATACTGTTACAAGCATTATAGTTACAACTGTGGCGTTTTATGATATATAGCTACAGTTGTTTAGTATTGAATCAATTTACTCAACCGTTTCTCTCATAAAGTTTATTTTGCAAAATAATGAGAAACTTTGTTATGTCGAGGAATTATGCAGTATGCGTTTGTCAGAGTTGAAAACATTGTTGGAAAAGAAGAAAACTATTTTGTTTAAGATCTTCTTTTTTCACATTCTACTTTCTTCGATTTCCACAAGGTTTTATAAAATATGTATCCGGGGAAGAAACTAAGACAAGGGTTAGAGGACCGTCTTTTTGATGAGATATATTGGGTAAACTGTTCAGTCTTTTCTTAATAGCCGTGCGTATTGAATATAAAGGACGTTATATACGGGATCATGAAAGCTACTTTGTGAAAAGACATTCCGAAACAACGGTAAAAATATACATTTATAGCTTTTCATTTTAACATGACAACTGCTTTATATCGCATTTTTGTCACTCATTTTTCGGGATTCATTCTTTCTTTTATGTATATAATATTTAAAATCCTATGTTACAGTTTGTTGTGTGGCATGCAGTGGTATGAATGTTAGGCACAAACGAATATCTACCCATCATCTGTACGTCAGTCCGTCCGTCCGTTCGTTTGTCTGTCCGTCAATTATAACCCTCATATAATTTTAGAATATACACGGCGAGGGTAAACAATTTTATCACGAGTGACCAGTTTATAATCGCTAATTCTGCACGGCGTGGTAAAATAAATCATAACGAGCTACCAGTTAAGTGACTGCTCGACAAATAGTCAATTCTGCACGGCGAGGGTGAACAAATTCATCCGAGCAACCCGTTAAGTTACTGCTCGCCAAATAGTTAATTCTGCACGGCGAGGGTTAAAATAATTTATCACGATCTACCAGTATAGTAACTGCTCGCCAAATAGTTAATTCTGCACGGCGAGGGTGAACAATTTCATCCCGAGCGACCGGTTAAGTTACTGCTCGCCAAATAGTTAATTCTGCACGGTGTGGCCCAACCAATTAATCACAAGCTACCAGTTAAGTTACTGCTCGCCAAATAGTTAATTCTGCACGGCGAGGGTGAACAAATTTGTCACGAACAACCCGTTAAGTTACTGCTCACCAAATATATAATTATGCACGGCTAGGGTACACAAATTCATGACGAGCTACAAGTTAATTTACAGCTCGCCAAATAATTATTTATGCACGGCGTAGGTGAACAAATTCATCACGAACGACCAGTTTATTTACTTCTCGCCAAATAGTTTAGTCTGAACGATGAGGGTAAACAAATTAATCACGAGCTACCAGTTTAGTTGTTGCTCGCCAAATAGTTAATTCTGCACGGCGAGGGTCAACAAATTCATCACGAGCAACCCTTTAAGTTACTGCTCACCAAAAAGATAATTATGCACGTCGAGGGTAAACAAATTCATGACGAGCTACAAGTTTATTTATTGCTTGCTAACTAGTTAATTCTGCACGGCGAGGGTAAACAAATTCATGACGAGTTACAAGTCTATTTACTGCTCGCCAAATAGTTAATTATGCACGGCGTGTGTGAACATAAGACTGAAGTTTTAAATTGTTATTATTTTGCCCCTTTTTCTTATAACGTCTGATTGCCGTGTTTAACAACCTATCAATATGATTATATTTGTTATCCAACGATAACATTATACCACATTATAATTGGTATCAAACAAGCTAATTCAAAGGAAAATATTTTTAAAAATATGGCAAATTATACCGTTAAGCATGCCGCAGCAATTTCTCCCTAGAAAATAAATATACCGCGCAATTTCTACATTGCCCATATTTGCCAAAAGTCGTCTGCTGAAGATGCGTCACAAAGGATCTGTATGTGGGTAAGGGTTTAAATCTCATGTTTATTTATCTGAATATTTCAGAATAGCATATATAGTTTTCATCGTTGCAAAAGGAGACATTGCTCTTCAATTGCTATTCAAAACATTACAAACACATTTACTTTATCAGAAGGTATATAATATTATGTTTCTCAACTCTTTCTGTTTCTGGAGGGAACAAATGGTTGCAATTTATTAAGGGTATTTGATTCAGGGGGTCGTACACACTTGAGTATATGAGGGAACTTGGGGGGGGGGGGGGGGGGGGGGGGGAGCTGGGGGCTGGCGTAGTGATATCCTTTTCCTTTATTACACTTGTATCATCCTCTGTACCCAGGCTGTAAAAATATCGTACTCATGAATAATTTATGATGTGAAATGCAGCCGCTTGATTAGCCGCATGACACAAACCTCATGCGATACGAAAATTACTGTGTAGTAACGGAAGAAATCGTGGTGCATGCTTTACGAAGTTTCGCTAGCCAATTTGACCAGGGTATCATATAGTTTATGAATAGCCTGGGTACCGAGGATGCACTTACATATGCTATTTACTCCTTCAGAGACTTGTACTTTTATTTGGTTTCCGAGAAAAAGAGGATTTTCTTTTACTTTTTTTTTACTTTTGCTTATGTTTGCACTCGTAATTCAATCAATTATTGTTAGCACTATTCTTTAGGGGTACTGAATAGGTAAAAAGTCATTCACATTACGTCACTTCAATACTCCATCTGAAGCTTTGGCAGCCTTGCTATCGCAATTCCCCCAAAATGCTAATCAAGTATCACAAACTGTTAATAGCTATATAGGTTTTTTTTTAACTATTTCTGTTACTAGAGGTAATAAAGGGTTACACTTTACAAAGGGTAGTTTGTTCAGGCGGTCGGACAAACTTAGGGGAGTGGGGGTGTAGTGATACATTTACCCTTATATTTTATTACACTTAAATATGATATTTACACATTCAGAGACGTGTTATTTCTTTTGGTTACCTTGAATAAGTGGATTTTTTTTTTACTTAATTCAGTCAATAATTGTTTGCACAATGAATTTTGTAGAAATGGTGTTCCAAGTCATTTACATCACGCGACTTCAAAACTTCATATGAAACTATGGAAGCCTTGCTCAGGAGTGTGTGGTTAGTATTACGACTATCTCGCTTGTGTCGGGATAAATGGACACGAAGTACAGGTACATTACACAGTAAATGCCTTGATATAACTAAATATATATTGAAAGCAGCGATAAAATAATAATAATAATTAATAAGAATTTAAATGAATAATAATAATGTTAATAATGGTATTGATACAACAACAGCAAATAACAGCTAACAGCCTAATGTAGTCGCGACGGTACGTGGCTCAATTAGAGAAAGGTTCGACATCATTACAAAGCAATAATCTGATATTCATTATGAAATAACATTGTGATGACTAATTCAAAACACACGTTATATTCAACCTCCAACTGGGGGTAGTTAAACCATTTAAAAATATGTCATTGACTAGCTTAAAGATTATATCAAATTGAATTGTCATCTGTATAAAAGATCATTGTTTTATTGATTGTGTATAGGTGTAATATGGTCGATAATTTGGGCAACACATCCCATCTACACCTCAAAGTAGTAGGCCTACATGTACAGATCATTCTTTAAATCGACCATTAATTAACACTAAAGGTAGCTCTAAATTAACAATGGATATATATATAACGATTGTTCTATTTGAGCGACCTCACCCGTCAAAACAGAACATTTGAGCGGTGCCCAAGGAAAACCAACATTATCGTAATTATTTACACTTATATACGTGTATGTATTCAGCGTATCAATGCTATCGAACCCCAATGAACAATTGTGTGCGTTAGTTATTGAATCGTGAACATTCTAGACCTTATTGACAAAAGGCGCAGAACCATATCAATCTGTGAAGATGCTCAAGATCTATAATTGTCAAAAATAGCCTGGATGATTTAAGGTACGGATATCGCGAGTTAGATCTCTAGCTTTGGTCATGGCACACTTCCTAGCTTAGAAACCAATGAATCAAGATAATGTATACAATCACGGGGATAAATCTGTTAAACTATTGAATTGTGGAAAATAGTGGGCCGTTGACTAGATTGATTTCCACATTTGTTCAGTCATATCATGGCGGCCGGCCAGTTCACCTACTCATGTATTATCTGGTTTTCTCAAAAAAGTACTCCCCACAGCATACTTTCCAAGCAACTGGCTGTTTTTCCACTTAGACTGTTAGCACATTATTGAAAGACAAAATACGCTTGGCACAGTTATATTTGTCAAACGTCGAAAATAATATTGGTCGAAAGGGAATGCGAACTCACAAGCCCTGGATTGACGGTCCGCGTCGCTATTAACTAAGCTACCGGGGCTCGGCGCCCCCGAAGACTAAAAATGCATCAGTCGGTCCACTTCACTCGTCTCGTAACTGTCTCGGTGCTGACGTTGTTAGTTCGATCCCTGACCGGGTCATACCAAATACTTTAATCAAAGTACTGAATGTACTGAAAGTCACATTGTGATCGGTTTAAGAGGAGATACAGAAATGCATATATAAATATTTATCTTAACACAATCCCTACCTTGACAGACAAGTAAAGATGCAAGAATGAAATATTTCCAAGATTATACAATCTTGTTGGTCTTGTGAAAATTAATTGACCCCAACTCCGAGTACATCATTCGATCTACATAGCGCTTATCATATCACCCGATAGTTCTACGGAAATCTTATCAGGATAATTTATAATTCATACAGTGTCTCACTTTTCATTGCCTGTACTGAACCAACTGATGCATTCAGAGTATGCAATCTACTTATACAAACTATTACTGTTTTCAATGATAACCGTAAACTTAGATGTGTAATATACCAAAAAGGTTGAGTTTTGAGTTATTTTCTTGTTGTTCATCTTCAGTATTTTTCTTTTCTTTAAATTTATTTTAAACGAACTTGATTGTAAACTTCTATTTTGACAGAAAATGTGTATAAAAATGAACCGATTAATATAAAATAGCCTAAACTTAAAACAATGTAATAGTGAACAAAGGAGTTTTGCATCTCAGAAACAGAGGACAATCGTGACCCTGAATCGATGACCTGAGTAAAAGCTATGTAGCATATGTATAACTGCTAATATCGGAGTAGATATAATCAAGAGTAAGAATGAAACTGCTAGGAGTGGACAATGTAAATGAAACTTATCAATAAAAGACATTTGTTATGAGTATTAATCTTTGAACAGTTTTTAAGAGGACTACCAACGTAACCTTCCGTGAAGTTTAGTTGATATCAGTCCAATGGTTTGGGAGGAGATTTTGTTTAAAGCTTACAGTTCATTTGATCCCTATTTTAAAAAAAAATAGAAATGTTTCCTGAAATATGACAAATACTTCACTAAAAACTATTCAGTTGTGTAATTGTGCCCCTTTTTTGAAGCCGTCTAGCCGCCATGTTTTCTAAGCAAAATGAACTTTTAGGTTTTGTCATTATGCAACTTTTCTGATTCCGTTTCTAAAAGGTCACCCAAGGAACAATTGTACTTAATTATCTTAGAATCTGGCAAGCTTATTCAGAGAAGAAGAATTTTACAGTTTAGACATTCTACTCCCTATATATTGCCGCAGCAACAAAAGTTGTGTTTATAATTTTTATCTTTGAACAAATTTGATAGAAGACCACTCAAGGAACATTCATGTGAAGTTTTATTTAAATTTGGACACTGTGGGAACAAATAAAACAAGCACTATCATTAGAATCGAGTTAAAACATGTTTTCTTTTTGGCCTTTTCTGATGCCTTTTCGCTTCTCCTGTTTCAACCAATTAATATGGGTTGAACTTTTTTCGTAGAGAGTCAATGAGGGACCATTTCTACTAAATAACATTAGAATCGGACAAGAATTTTAAATATTGGGCATTTTACTCCCTTTCTCAGATACCGCACAAACAAGAGTTCTACACACATCTTTGAACATAATTACGAAAAGGACCGATAAAAGAACATTCCCTATTTTGTTTGTCCAGTGGATAAGAATGTCATGTTATTTGAAGCTAAACATTCATTTCTCCCTTTTAAGATAAAACCCTAGTTTCTACGACTTTCAACCAATTAATATGACCTAAAACATTAATGTTACTGATTGAACAGTTCTGCCAACTTATCTTGAAATCAGACAAGGATTTTTATAAGAATGTAGCTTTAAAATTGTGTTATTTTGCCCCTTTTCTTATTCCGTTTGATTGCCGTGTTTAACAACCTCTCAATATGATTATATTTGTAGACTTATCCAATGATAACGTTATACCACATTATATTGGTATAAGACAAGCTTTTTCAAAGCAGATTATTTTAAAATTGGGAAAAATTCACCCTTTCTGATGGCGCAGCAAGTTCTCCGTAAAATTAAATAATCCGCGCAATTTCTTCATTTGCCTCAACATTTCCAAAAGTCGTCTGCTGCAAAGGCGTCACAAAGAGTCTTATGTGGGTAAGAGTTGATATATCAGGTTTCTTTTCAAAATATTTCAGAATAGCATAGAAACATTGTGGTAAAAGGACATATTGCTCTTTATGAACAATGCCATCATTGGCCACAATGTTTTTCAAAAGTTGTCGAAAAAAATGCTATTCGATATCATAGACAAATCTACTTTGTCAGAAGGAATATATGTTTCACCACTATTTCAGTTACTAGTGGGAATTCATTTACGTTGAGGGTGATATGGCCTTTACAATTCACAGCATGTTTGATGAAAATTGGATAAGAATTGTAGCATTTGAAAAGCGGACAATGCCTATTTGGTAAATTGTATGTAGTTCACACTCCAGAAGTAGCTTGTGCGATTTGACTGTAATACATAAAATAAGAGAGAAAACTACATAACAATACCACTCTAATCTATTCTTGGTTTTGCTGCTTCAATGGCTTCCAGTAAAACATGTTCAACATTAATTCAATAAAAATAAACAAAATACACGAGATTATTAAAATCACAAGTAACTCAATATGCTGTTTTCCAAATAGCTTCTTTCAGTTTCTGTTCCTGAAATCGATTTCAAATTGACTGATACATGTACTACATGCATTATAGATACATCGATAGTTTGGTGTTTAACGCCAATTGTCAACACGTTTTCAGTTATATCACAGCGTCTTCTGTGTAAGTTGTCCATTTTTTTCTGACCCCAGCCAGTCAGTCGTTACGCTAACTCTGCAGCCCTAGGCGCCATGGAGGGCAGCAACTACTACCATTTTAAAATATTTGGGATGAATCGGCCGGGGATCAAAGTCACGACCACCCGCAGCCGAGGTGGATGCTCTACCACTACCCTAACGAGGCGGTCATAATGGAAATGTTAATGGGCGTGCTACAATGTATAGTTACAGTTGTTTAATAATGACTCACGTTATTGGACCATTTATCTTATGACATGTTATACAGAGCTATATAAATAATATACATGTAGCTATATCGAAATTTGTTGAAGTATTTGCTACTGAGTTGAAAACATATTTGGAAAAGAATTAACTGCTCTTTTTGACTTTTTGACAATATGTTCACCTAGTACCTTCTAAGATATTTACAAATTTAATGAACTATTGTCTCAGGATAAACGCTATAGTAATGTTTTGACAAAAGGAGGAATTGATCATCATTAGACTTGCATTCTTGACTAAACACAGTAACAAAAGGTCGTCTGCTGTAAATGCATCAAAATGCGTCTACGGTGGGAAAGGTTTTAGTGGTGACATCAAATTAAGTTGTAAGACTTATTGCAGGTCTATAAGATACATATAGTTATATGGAGACATTTTGAAGTATGCATGGTAAGAGTTTAAAGAACTTCGTTGAACAAGAAGAACTGTTCTTTTTTAGCTATTTTACCCTTTCGCCAATATTTGCTGCGATTTCGTCACTGAATATTTAAAGCAAATTGAATCAGAAAAAATCTTCAGTTTTGAAAACATTTCGACAAAAGTAGGAATTACTCATCATGAACAATGTCTTCTGTAACCATAATGCTATTAACAGTCGTCTACTGTAGATGTATCAATTTTAGTCTATGTTGGAACAGTTTGATTGGCACACACGATTAACGATTAAGTCACATGCAACGCGATATGCTGATTTACAAAAATCTTCTTTCAATTTGCGTTTCTGACATCGATTGTATCAATATATTGTTACAGTCATTAGAGATACAACTGTGGCGTGTTATAATATATAGCTACCGTTGTTTCGTATTAAATCAATTTACTCAACTCTTTCTCTCATACAATTAATTTCGAAAAACAATGAGAAACATTGTTATATCGAGGAATTATACAGTATGCGTTTGTCAGAGTTGAAAACATTGTTGGAAAAAAAGAAAATTACTTTGTTTTAGCTTTTCCTTCTCCTATATTTTTTTTCTTTTTTCACATTGCCATTTCTTCGATTTCCGCAAGGTTTTATGAAATATGTATCCACACAAAAGCTAAGACAAGGGTTAGAGCACACCATCTTCCTAATGAGATATGGGTAAACTTTACAGTCTTTGTTAACGTCCGCGTGTATTCAATATGAAGGACGCTATATACGGTTTCATGTAAGTTACTTTGTTAATAGATCATATACATTTTCAGTTTTCATTGGAAAATGAGGAATGCTTTCTACTGCTTTTTGTCTCTACACTTTTTGTATTAATTCGTGAGTTCTCTTATGCATATACTATTTAAAATCTTATTTTACAGTTTTGATGTGTCGCATGCCGTGGCCTAAATGTTAGGCACATACAGATATCTCGTCCGACATCTGTCCCTCCGTCCGTCAGTTCGTTTGAATGTCCGTCAATTCGAACCTTAATATGATTTTATAATATGCATCGCGAGAGTAAACAATTCTATCACGAGCGACCAGTTTAGTAATGCTCACCAAGGAGTAAATTACGCACGACGGTGGTAAACAAATACAATACCAGTGACAAATTTAGTTTCCAAATACATATACATGCGGTTAATTATGCACGGCGAGGGTAAACAAATTCATCACGAGCGACCAGTATAGTTACTGCTTGCCAAATAGTGAATTATGCACGGCGAGGGTAAACAAATTCATCACGAGCGACCAGTTTAGTTACTGCTCGCCAAATAGTAAATTCTGCACGGCGAGGGTGAACAAATTTATCACGCGCCCAGTTTAATTTGTTGATCTTGGTGGTTACGCTGTCCGCTTAATAGGTGTAACGGTTTGTTGTAAAAGAAGCACGCATCATTTTGTTGTACTTGTTCCGGTTGTTTTTTAATCTGTGCTCTCTGTTTCGGGGTCCGTACCAGCGATGCAGTTTCAAGGTCTGGACGGTCTAAGCTTAGGTATGCTCTCTCTTTGATCTTCTCTGGACAGTGTTTGAGATTCCGTTTCTAGAATCCTAGTACTCTAGATGTTTCTTGAAGATGTTTTGTATGTGTATGTTGAATTTCATATTGACGCTAAGTTCTACGCCTAGGTATGGATGATGTTATACCTTTTTGAACTGTGGACTTTTCATGAAGTAGTCATATGGTCATATGGCCACTCATTTCTTTACGTTGAATATGAAGTGATTTGGAGAGTCTTTTATCGTAACAAATGTTTAATGCCAATTATAATTCACAGCATGTTTGATGAAGATTGGATAATAACTGTTGCAGTTACGAAGCGGACAATGCATATTTGGACAAATGTTAAATAGTTCAAGGGCCATAATCCAAAATTGCTTTTGGCGATTTGGCTGTTTATCGAACTTGGCCCAAGGATTCTGCCATTTATCATTTTGACCGAGTTTGGTGAAGATCGGGTTAAAACTATTTTACTAAGAGAGCGAATAGTGATAATTTGGCAAATTCAAGGGTCATAATCAAAAAGTGCCTTTCCACATAGACTGATAGCCCATTGGTGGAAGACGAATGACGCTTGTCACAATGACTTTTTTCAAACGTCGAAAAGAATGTTGGCCGAGCTGGGGATTCGAACTCACAACCACTGGATTGATAGCCCGCGTCGCTACTGACTGAGCTTCCGGGATAGAAGTTAGAACTTATAGAGCAGATAAATCTAATTTGGCAATTTGTTTAATATTTTAGGACCATAATCCAAAAGTGTTTACGGCGATATAGCTGGTTATCGAACTTGACATAGATATTATGCCCACAAACATGTATACCTTTTGATAATTCATGGGTCATTGTCCTAAAATGCCTTTGCTAGCTATAGAATTTGGTCTAGATTTTTGGCCTCAACAAGTTTTGTGCTGATCGAAATGAAAATTGTTTAGAAAGCGGACAACTGTTGTACGCCGCCCGCCGTACGTGTTCCTATAAAACGGACAGTATACATACAGGCGTATAAAAAGTTAGATACATTATAATCTACACTGGGTTTCGTTGTTTCAGTTGTTTAGTGTTGTTAAGTATTGAAACATTGTATTTAACCGTGTATGCAGGGCTATTAGAATGATATACATATAGCAATATTGAGAAATTTTGAAGTATGCATTTGATACAGAGTTTAAAACATCTTTGGAAAGGAAGAAACTGCTCCTTTTATCTTTCCGACAATACTTTCACCTTTCACTTTCTCCGATATCCACAGAATTCATAAACGGAATCCGCCGTGGTCGAGTGGTAAGCGTCGGGGATTTAAAAGCCGGTGTCGACGGTTCGATCCCCAGTCACGGAACGACGGTCATGGTGAAGTGCCCTTTGAAAAAGGCACATTTTCTAGCCTAGTACCTGTTTGTTTACTCAGGGATCATGAATAAGGGAACTGTCGCCGTGATATAACGGAAATAATGTTGAAAGCGGCGTAAAACCCCAATAAAACAGAATTCATAAACTATTGTATCATGAAAAAAGCTGTAAATGTTAATCAGATGTAATGTTTTGACAAAAGGAGGAATTGCTCATCATAAGCCATGCCTTCTGTAACAAATAAAAAGTCGTTTGCTGTAAATGCATCAAAATGCGTTTACGGTTGGAAAGGTTTTATTGGCGATATTAGATTAAATTGTGAGACTTTTGATAGGGCTCTAAGATACACAAAGTTATAGTGAGACATTTTGATATATGCATGGTTAGAGTTTAAAGAACATCGCTTGAAAAGAAGAAATTGCTTGTTTTTTTAGCATTTTCAACCTTTCGCCAATACTTTCACCTTGCACTTGTTGGGATTTCATCACTGAATATTAAAAAATAAATGTATCAGGAAAAAACCTAATTTATTAAATATAGATAAAAACGTTGTGTCAAAAGAAGAAATAACTCATCATGAAACATGTCTTCTGTAACCACAATGCTATTAAAAGTCATCCGCTGTAGATGTGTCAAACTGCATCTACGGTGGGAAAAGCTTAATTTGGCTCGCATGATTAAGCCACATGCAACACGATATGCTGTTTACCTAAAATCTTCTTTCAAATTGCATTCCTAAAATAGATTTTAAAGTTACTAATACTTCATGCAGTATAGATACAACTGTCGCCTGTAACACTATATAGGTACAGTTGTTTAGTATTGAAACAATTTACTCAACCGTTTCTCTAATAGGATTGTGTGCGGAGGAGATATGAGAAGCATATAATTATCGAGAAATTATGCAGTATGCGTTTGCTAGAGTTGAAGAAACATCTTTTGAAAAAAAGAAAACTACAATGTTTTAGATTTTCCTATTCCTATTCAAAATATTTTCACCTTACACGCACACTTTCTTCAATTTCCACATGGTTTTATAAAAACAAGTATACGAAAAAGAGGTAAGACAAGGGTTAGAGCACACCGTCTTCTTGATCAGATCAGGGTAAACTTTGCAGAATTTTGTCTGTGTGTATTGAATATGGAGGACGTTATATACGGTTTCATGAAGACTACTTTGTTGAAAGACATTCCGAAAGAACGGTAAAAATCATATAAGTTTATAGTTTTCATTGGAAAATGACAACTGCTCAATACTGAATTGCGAGTTATGTTATGCATATACTGTTTAAAATCGTAGTTTACAGTTTTGTTGTGTCGCATGCCTTGGCATACATTTTAGGCACATATGGATATCTCCTCCATCATCAGTTCGTCCGTTCGTCCGTTCGTTTGTCTGTCAGGTAAACACTTTTATCACGAGCGACCAGTTTAGCTATGCTAATTCATCACAAGCGACCTGTTTAGTTACTGCTCGCAAACAAATGTTAATTCTGCACGGCAAGGGTAAAGACACTACCGATGTACCTCGCTGGGATTAAACCGGAAAAAAACAATTAACAACGGAGAGAAAATTGGCGGAGCTCCGTCGAGAAAGCACTTGAAAAATCACAATTGGCTATAGCAATACCGATGTAGTGCTGTATCACATCGCGCCCGGCCGGGTAGCTCAATTGGTAGCGTATCTGACTCGTGATCTGGAGGTCACGGGTTCGATACCCGGTTGCGGCGACATTCTTTCGGGCGATGTTTTCCATTGCCTCTCACCTCTGATCTATGTGAGAAAGTAGTCAGTGGCTTCGAAAGAATGTTGTGTAAGTACTGGTGTGGGAAAGCCAGGATAACATGGTTAGGTGCACTGACCGCCGTGATATGACCAAAGCTGTTGAAAGCGGCGTTAAACTCCAAACAAACTGTATCACATCGCTAAGAAGTGTAGTACATCGTTAGTACATCGGCAGGATTACGGTATCACATATGTTCAATTACAGTACACATTGATGCCACCGGAGAGCCGCCGATCTATTACGGGGCACTACCGGTGCTCTACTGGCATAAACGAAGCCATACCGGAGTACTGCCGGCGAAGTTCCGTTGCTCGCTCCGGCAGCGCAACGGCAGACATTTTTGAGCATGTTCAAACATTTATACCATCGCCTGCCTTTGCTAATTTTTGAGCTGATGCTCTGACGATGTCCTGACGATGTACTACCGTTCTTACCGATGTGATACCGTTGCGCTGCCGAACCAGTACAGATCCCCGAAAATCGCTAAATTTGTGCTCCGGTATAGCTCCGGGGAGCCACATTGGCTAGGTGTGACATGCCCTTAAACAAATTTATTACGAGCTACCAGTTAAGTTACTTCTCGCCAGATAATTAATTATGCATGGTGAGGTGTGACATTCCCTTAAACAAATTCATCACGCAGCCGCCAGTTTATGCTGTTGATCATGTTGGTTACAATATCCGGCTTAATATGTTTAACGTTTTATAATAAAAGAAGCGCGCAGCAGTGCGTTGTACTTTCTCCGATGTTTAATCTGGGCTCTATGTTGCGGGTTCTATACCGTCTCGGTGGTGTAGTGGTAGAGCATCCCCCTCGGGTGGGGGAGGTCGCGGGTTTGATCCCCGGTCCTGTTATACCAAAAACATTAAACATGGTAGTAATGGCTGTCCTCTTTGGCACTCAGGGTTGCGGGATTAGCATTCTGACCGACTGGCTATAACTGAATAATTGTTTAAAACGGCCTCAAACACAAAACAATCAATCAATCAATGGAGATGTTCTTTATGTGAAGGTTGATTGTGAACTGCATGACCGCAAATTTATTTACGTTCAAAATAGAGTTATCTGGAGAGTCTTTTAGCACAACGGGATTTTTATGCCCATAACAATTAACAGCATGAAGATTGGATAAGGATTGTTGCAGTTAAAAAGAAAACTAGGCCTATTTGGCCAAATCTTTGAGGTTTAAGGACCACAATCTAGAAGTGCCTTGTGTGATCTGGCTGTTTATCGAACTTGGCCTAAACATTATGCCATTAAACATGTTTACCGAGTTTGGTGTAGATCGGGTGGAAACAGTTTTATTCAGAGAGCGGATAGTGTTAATTTGGATAATTCAAGGACCATAATACAAAAATGTCTCGTGCGATTTGGCTGCTTATCGAACTTGGCTCAGATATTATGCTTAAAAATATGTTCAACAAATTTGGTTAAAATCGGACGACGAATGTGTAACTTATGGTATGGTATGCCCTCAATCATATTCAAATTTAGATAAATCAAGGACCATAATCCTAAAATGCCTTTGGCGATTTTGCTGGATGTCAAACCTGGCCTAGGTATTTGGCCAACAAACATTTTCAACAAGTTTGATGAAGATCGTATGAAAATTGTTCGACTTAGAGAGCGGACAACATATGTCTCGTGTTCCCATAACGAAGACCGTATAAAGACGTAAAATAAGAGTGCAAAGTACATAACAGTTACAGTCTAATATATTCTGGATTTCGTGGCTGCAGTGGCTTCCAATAAAAAATAATCAACATTAATTTAATAAAAAAAGATACATGAGATTATAAAAATCACATGCTACACAATATGCTGTTTTCCAAATATCTTCTTTCAATTTACCTTCCTAAAATAGATTTTACATTGACTACATGCATTTTAGATACATTGATTGTTTGGTGTTTGGAGTTCTGATGCGCAGGAATTAACCACGAAGTCCTACGGCCTGAGTGGTTAATTAAAACGCATCAGAACGACAAACCATTGGTTATTCGCCAATAAACCAAGGTTTTTGATAGTTTCATTTCGATTCTAACATGACCCGACACCTTAACAAAGGGAAATAAATGCACTATTTAGCAAACCAGTTTACCCACCAGTTTGCTGTTCCATCAATTGTGACTACCCACTGCATTATACGCATAACTGCAGAAAAAAACGACAAAGAGGGGTAGACTCAGCAACAAGACAATGTAATTTTATTTAATTAATTATTTAGTTTTCATTGTACTATACAAGTTAACAATATGTATAGAATGAGTGTAGTGGAGCAGAATTATTCTATTCTGTTCTACGGAACGAATGTCTACAAGGCTATTGTGTCACAATGTGTCCGAAAATTCAGCATATTTCTGTAGATCTCGCACCAGCAAATAACGGAATCAGCTAGAAACCTGAAATTCAACCTAAAACTTGTCCGAGATCCAGTGCAAACAACGGTGTGTTTAGATTTCTCATACATTTAGTTTGGATTCTTGGAGAAAGCTTTTAATAGGGGTTCTTAACTTAAATTTTTTCTATGGGTGTGACTAGGAAAGTGACGTCACGTGAGCGGTTTGACGTCATAACGTTACAGTGGTGCAGAGGTAGAGCGTCGGCCTCTCGTATCAAAGGTCCCTGGTTCGCGTCCCGTGATGAGCGGGTCCTGTCTTTGAGATTGTTCCACACAAAACGGCACGAGTACTGGTTAAGTCTCCAGGAAGCAGACATCGAGCATGATTAATCCAAACTGAAAGCTTGTTTCGCAATCTATGTAAAATAAATAAAAATAAAATAAATAAAATATCGAGTCAGCCATTGCAGACGACGTAGTATACACATGCATGTTTCTTTACATCACGTGACGCTGAATGACAGGCTTATACGCGGGGGGATAACTGGAATAGCCAATGTGAAAAGTAGTGCATTTCCATTGGTTATTGACGAATAATCAACGGTTATTTTCTTCGCTCTCTATAGGCAAGGAAAACAACGTCATGTTAGAATAAATTTTAATACGATAATGGGACTTTCTTTGAATAGTTTACAAGTCGATAATTTACTGAAATTTGCCGAGACTTATAATTACAGTTCTTACAGTAAAATGTCTTAGTATAAGTCATTAACACATGTAAATGACCGCATTGTTGGTGTAGTGGTAGAGCGTTCACCTGTGATGCAGAAGTTTGCGGGTTTAATCCCTGGTCGGGTCATACCAAATACTTCAGAAATGGTAGTAATTGTTTTGCATCCTTGGCACTCAGGAGTGTGGAGATAGCATAACGACTGACTCACTGGTGTAAAGATAAATTGACCAGTAATACTTGTTACATTCCAAGTAAATGCTGTGATATAATTAAAGAACTGTTGACAGTGGCGTTTAACACTTTAAAAACGGAACAATTCTAGAAAAAAACAGGAGAGGACGCAGCCTTGGATTGTTTGTGACCATAATGATAATATAATTAATGTGAACTAGTTAATGGGAACAAGTACAAGTCACTACAGTGTTCTGTACTTGTCAATTGGAAAAGGTTTAAGTAAGTATATCCGGACAGTGTTCTGTTCTCGTCAATGGGAACAGGTACAAATCAGTATATCTGAACACTGTTCTAAATCCGTCTATAGGAAATGATACAAGTCAATATATCCGAACATTGTTCTAAACCCGTCTATATGAAGTGGTACAAATCAGTATCCGAACATTGTTTTGTACCCGTCTAATGAAACAGGTACAAATCAGTATATCCGAACATTGTTCTGTACTCGTCAATGGGAAATGGTACAAGTCAGTATATCCGAACATTGTTATGTACTCGTCAATGGTAACAGGTACAAATCAGTATATATCCGAACATTGTTCTGTACCCGTGTAATGAAACAGGTACAAATCAGTATATCCGAACATTGTTCTGTACTCGTCAATGGTAACAGATACAAATCAGTATATCCGAACATTGTTTTGTACCCGTCTAATGAAACAGGTACACATCAGTATATCCGAACATTGCTCTGTACTCGTCAATGGGGAATGGTACAAGTCAGTATATCCGAACATTGTTCTGTACTCGTCAATGGAAACAGGTACACATCAGTATATCCGAACATTGTTCTGTACTCGTCAATGGGAAATGGTACAAGTCAGTATATCCGAACATTGTCTTAACCCGTCTATACGAAGAGTTACAAGTCAATATATCCAAACATTGTTCTAAACCCGTCTATACGAGGAGTTACAAGTCAATATATCCGAACATTGTAGGTTCAGATCACCCTTTTCCTCTGCTCCGTCCATCAGAATCTACACAAGTTCACGAAAACTTCTGACTAGCTTATGTATGTACTATGTGAAGAGTTTTGGATCTTGACAGTGGATGTATATGTTAATCTGGATCTACCGTTTGCAAAAGCCAACTTGCACCTTTCACTATTGATGTGCTAATATGGCTTAACCTGAGTATGAAGCCCGGTGACGTTAGTTGATTACCCTTTCCTTGATGGTAAGGCTTTTTCAACAAACGCCCTTTGAAATGTATTGTGGCGAAAGGAGCAATTGCTTATAACGAGTAACTTCGCCATTTGAATATTTGTTTTGATGAGTCCAGGTAGCTCAGTGAGTAGCTCCGCAAACTGTCAATACACTTTGAATAAAAACTATGCGACGATTGTCGTTCGTCTTCAACCAATGCGCTAACAGTATATGTGTAAAAGCAGCCAGTTGCATGGAAAGACTTATGGGGAGTACTGGTAGGATGAAAAATCCATAAAACATATGGGTAGGAACTGGCCGCCGTGATAAGATTTGAACAATGTTGAAAACTGCGCTAATCTCCAACCAATCAATCAAGTAAATATTTGTTCTTGGATCTAAAAACGTTTATCAATGAAAAGGGTGTTAATCTCAAATACAGTAAATTACTAGTGATTTAATAAATTTTGGAACGGAGAAAGCTCATTTTATGATAAGGGCAAATTAATTATATTTCTCATTTCATATCCGGAACATAGTTGAAACTTATATGAAGATGAGAAACCACCCATTACCAGTTCCGGTAGATAGTCAAGTTCCACAGAAAGAAAGAAAGACAGCCACCGTCTGAGCTATATATAGTAACACGACTCCTTCATCAAAACATGACTACATGTGACGTCAGTAAGCTCCATTGATTGAGATTCGACTTAAGATCAAGCGAGACACCATCAAGTCTAAACCATTCGTCAACGCAGAAGTCTTATTCAATCATCTTATATATGAATAAATAGGCAAAGTATGGAAGACAGACATGAGAAACCTTTATATTGTGATAAATGTTTGTTAAATAACAGAACTCAGTTGAATAGACTTTACACGCGGGACACAGCTGTATATTTGTGTAATCGCTGTAAGCGATATATTTGTGCATATTGTGCTTATACACGTCATCTATGTGGAAATTATGTTATTGATGCTAAATATGGCAGTGTTAGAGATTGTGATGATTGTTTGCCGGATCGCATATGTAGTCGGGAAACAGCTATATCCCTTTGCTTTGACTGTGAACAATATCTTTGTTCTGGTTGTGCAAATAAAGGTCACTCGGGACATTTGTTATATTCCATTGATGAAAAAGACAGTCCTGCAAGAAGAGATTCGTTTTGTACAAAAATGTTAAAACGTATTAGGAAGGAGGGAAACTTGAAAAGAGAGAAATTCATGCATGACGAGTATATTGTTATTGACAGAATTGGTCTGGAACATAATGTCGGTAAATCATGTGTTAGAACAATGTGTGTTACAAATGATGGACACACATGTATTCTTACGGATAGAGACAGTAGCCATATTGTTATATATAACGTGAATAACAATTCAGTTTTAAGATATATAAGATTCAGAGCAATACCTTATGGAGTCACCGAAGTTAAAGAAGAGTCCCATTCATCCTCTCTTATTGCTGTAACATTTCCATGGAATCGACAAATAATCGTTATGGATATTCAGTATAAACGAGCTCGTATCATACAAGCTATTGATACGCATCGCGAGTGTTATGATATAGGGTATTGTAATGGAAAGTATGTTTTATTATACAACGATGATGTAGCTGACAAGTGTTTTATTGGAATAATCGATAGAGGTGGGGGTGAAATCCAGCGTATCTATCCTTACTTTTTAGAAATTGTATATGAATTGTTTATAGACAATCCACAAAAATGGTTTGTAGGGCAACAACTGATCATTCACCAGGAAAGCCAGACGATTTATGTAATTAACAATTCACACGAGGTTTTAAGTTTAAATATGACTGGCCGGGTTCTGAACATATCAGTGTTACCGATCAGTAAATATAAATATAGTATAATACCGACCAGTGATTATAGATATAGTATCTGTGTCGATTCAGCACAAAACGTTTACGTATATAAACGCGACGTATATGAACGCAACGGATTACAGTTGTTGAAACTGTCCGGTGATCTACATATTCATAAGTACGAGAATTCTATACATACTCATAAGGCTTTTGGTAACCTTGCATGGATCGAGTCAATGGCAGTGTATAATGACAAATTTTACATTTGGGATCGAATACAACGCAAAATTACGGTAATAAGACATTCATAACTTTAAAGCCACACCTCTATTGATTGACAAGGTGATTAAGAGTCAGAGCGGATTATCAACTTGCGTGATTTTCATATGAACGTGAACATATTTCAGATGTTTCTATAATGTTTAAACAAAAAAATGAAAAACAGGATTGATCCTGATCAGACTGCACGTATGCGCACACTACTATATAGCTTCACTGGTCGCAACGTCCGGAATGTCGTATTTCCCATGGTCAGGACCATATGCCATTATGAGGGGGGATTACTGGTCGTTAGTGTTATATGGAATGAGTGATTTTATACAGAACGAATTTAAATAATATTTCACTAGCTTCTTGAATCACACTTATACGGCTTTTCACTGGTTTTCACGTCCTGGAGGTCGGTTTTCCCATGGTGAGGTCCACTGGTCATTATTGAGGAGGATGACTGGTCGTTAGTGTTATATCCATATCAATATCATCTCTACTCAGTCTGATCAGAATCTTCCCCTGTTCGCAATATAGATGTACTGTACTGTACAAGATTAACCTGCATCTCTACTCAGTCTGATCAGGATCTTCCCCTGTTGGCAATATAGATGTACTGTACATGTACAAGATCAACCTGCATCTCTACTCAGTCTGATCAGGATCTTCCCCTGTTGGCAATATAGTTGTACTGTACATGTACAAGATCATCCTGCAGCCCTACTCAGTCTGATCAGGATCTTCACCTGTTCGCAATATAGATGTACTGTCCATGTACAAGATCAACCTGCATCTCTACTCAGTCTGATCAGGATCTTCCCCTGTTGGCAATATAGATGTACTGTACATGTACAAGATCAACCTGCATCTCTACTCAGTCTGATCAGGATCTTCCCCTGTTGGCAATATAGATGTACTGTACATGTATAGATCAACCTGCATCTCTACTCAGTCTGATCAGGATCTTCCCCTGTTGGCACCATAGATGTACTGTACATGTACAAGATCAACCTGCATCTCTACTCAGTCTGATCAGGATCTTCCCCTGTTGGCAATATAGATGTACTGTACATGTATAGATCAACCTGCATCTCTACTCAGTCTGATCAGGATCTTCCCCTGTTGGCAATATAGATGTACTATACATGTACAAGATCAACCTGCATCTCTACTCAGCCTGATCAGGATCATCCCCTGTTGGCAATATAGATGTACTGTACATGTACAAGATCAACTTGCATCTCTACTCAGCCTGATCAGAATCTTCCCCTGTCGGCAATATAGATGTACTATACATGTACAAGATCAACCTGCATCTCTACTCAGCCTGATCAGGATCTTCCCCTGTTCGCAATATAGATGTACTGTACATGTACAAGATCAACCTGCATCTCTACTCAGTCTGATCAGGATCTTCCCCTGTTGGCAATATAGATGTACTGTACATGTACAAGATCAACCTGCATCTCTACTCAGCCTGATCAGGATCTTCCCCTGTTGGCAATATAGTTGTACTGTACATGTACAAGATCAACCTGCATCTCTTCTCAGTCTGATCAGGATCTTCCCCTGTTCGCAATATAGATGTACTGTACATGTACAAGATCAACCTGCATCTCTACTCATTATGATCAGGATCTTCCCCTGTTGGCAATATATATGTACTGTACATGAACAAGATGAACCTGCATTTCTACTCAGTCTGATCAGGATCTTCCTCTGTTCGCAATAAAGATGTATTGTACATGTACAAGATCAACCTGCATCTCTACTCAGTCTGATCAGGATCTTCCCCTGTTGGCAATATAGATGTACTATACATGTACAAGATCAACCTGCATCTCTACTCAGCCTGATCAGGATCTTCCCCTGTTGGCAATATAGATGTACTGTACATGTACAAGATCAACCTGCATCTCTACTCAGTCTGATCAGGATTTTCTCCTGTTCGCAATATAGATGTATTGTACATTTACAAGATCAACTTGCATCTCGACTCAGTCTGATCAGGATCTTCTCCTGTTCGCATGATAGATGTACTGTACATGTACAAGATCAACCTGCATCTCTACTTAGTCTGATCAGAATCTCCCCCTGTTCGCATAATAGATGTACTGTACATGTACAAGATCAACCTGCATCTCTACTCAGTCTGATCAGAAACTCCCCTTGTTCGCAATATAGATATACTGTACATGTACAAGATCAACCTGCATCTCTACTCAGTCTGATCAGGATCTTCCCCTGTTGGCAATATAGATGTACTGTACATGTACAAGATCATCCTGCAGCTCTACTCAGTCTGATCAGGATCTTCACCTGTTCGCAATATAGATGTACTGTACATGTATAGATCAACCTGCATCTCTACTCAGTCTGATCAGGATCTTCCCCTGGTGGCAATATAGATGTACTATACATGTACAAGATCAACCTGCATCTCTACTCAGTCTGATCAGGATCATCCCCTGTTGGCAATATAGATGTACTGTACATGTATAGATCAACCTGCATCTCTACTCAGTCTGATCAGGATCTTCCCCTGTTGGCAATATAGATGTACTCTACATGTAAAAGATCAACCTGCATCTCTACTCAGCCTGATCAGGATCTTCCCCTGTTCGCAATATAGATGTACTATACATGTACAAGATCAACATGCATCTCTACTCAGTCTGATCAGGATCTTCCCCTGTTGGCAATATAGATGTACTATACATGTACAAGATCAACCTGCATCTCTACTCAGTCTGATCAGGATCTTCCCCTGTTGGCAATATAGATGTACTATACATGTACAAGATCAACCTGCATCTCTACTCAGCCTGATCAGGATCATCCCCTGTTGGCAATATAGATGTACTATACATGTACAAGATCAACCTGCATCTCTACTAAGCCTGATCAGGATCTTCTCCTGTTGGCAATATAGATGTACTATACATGTACAAGATCAACCTGCATCTCTACTCAGCCTGATCAGGATCTTCCCCTGTTGGCAATATAGATGTACTGTACATGTACAAGATCAACCTGCATCTCTACTCAGCCTGATCAGGATCTTCCCCTGTTGGCAATATAGTTGTACTGTACATGTACAAGATCAACCTGCATCTCTTCTCAGTCTGATCAGAATCTTCCCCTGTTCGCAATATAGATGTACTGTACATGTACAAGATCAACCTGCATCTCTACTCATTATGATCAGGATCTTCCCCTGTTGGCAATATAGATATACTGTACATGTACAAGATGAACCTGCATTTCTACTCAGTTTGATCAGGATCTTCCCCTGTTCGCAATATAGATGTATTGTACATGTACAAGATCAACCTGCATCTCTACTCAGTCTGATCAGGATCTTCCCCTGTTGGCAATATAGATGTACTATACATGTACAAGATCAACCTGCATCTCTACTCAGCCTGATCAGGATCTTCCCCTGTTGGCAATATAGATGTACTGTACATGTACAAGATCAACCTGCATCTCTACTCAGCCTGATCAGGATCTTCCCCTGTTGACAATATAGATGTACTGTACATGTACAAGATGAACCTGCATTTCTACTCAGTCTGATCAGGATCTTCCCCTGTTCGCAATATAGATGTATTGTACATGTACAAGATCAACCTGCATCTCTACTCAAGTCTGATCAGGATCTTCCCCTGTTGGCAATATAGATGTACTATACATGTACAAGATCAACCTGCATCTCTACTCAGCCTGATGAGGATCTTCCCCTGTTGGCAATATAGATGTACTGTACATGTACAAGATCAACCTGCATCTCTACTCAGCCTGATCAGGATCTTCCCCTGTTGGCAATATAGATGTACTGTACATGTACAAGATCAACCTGCATCTCTACTCAGTCTGATCAGGATCTTCTCCTGTTCGCAATATAGATGTATTGTACATTTACAAGATCAACCTGCATCTCGACTCAGTCTGATCAGGATCTTCTCCTGTTTGCACGATAGATGTACTGTACATGTACAAGATCAACCTGCATCTCTACTTAGTCTGATCAGAATCTCCCCCTGTTCGCATAATAGATGTACTGTACATGTACAAGATCAACCTGCATCTCTACTCAGTCTGATCAGATACTCCCCTTGTTCGCAATATAGATGTACTCTTAATGTACAATATCAACCTGCATCTCTACTAAGTCTAATCAGAATCTCCCCTTGTTCGCATAATAGATGTACTGTACATGTACACGATCAACCTGCATCTCTACTTAGTCTGATCAGAATCTCCCCTTGTTTGCAATATAGATGTACTCTACATGTACAAGGTAAACCTGCATCTCCACTAAGTCTGATCAGAATCTCCCCCTGTTCGCAATATAGATGTACTCTACATGTACAAGAACAACGGAAGGCTTTTACCCCTTGTCCACATGCCTCAAATTTGCAGCAGATGACTTGAAAAACATATAGAAAAAAAATGAACAAAATATTATGGACCAGAGAATAAGACAAAGTGGCAAAATGAGAAATTTCTCATCATGAGCATTTTCTCATTTAGTAAATAATGTTTTCATAAGTCGTCTGATGCAGATTCGTCAAAATTCGCCTGTAAGCGGGAATAAATTAACAATGACCACCCAACAATCAGCTTGATTGCAATTCGATCGCAACTGCGATTGATTTCAAAATCTCACAAGAGCCGACATTCGTGTGACACTGCTCATATAATTATATATGTAGGGTAAAATGGGTGAAGTGATTTGTCAGGAAAACTGAGTTTAAACTGTATGCACTAATCATTCATATTTAATGACTTTGTATGATTCTGAATCATTTGTAATTTGTCAGCCCAAAACGAAAACTTTTAATATGGTACTGAATCTGTATCAGAAGATATGGTGACCGCGGACTCGTGATGACATCATTCTGACCATTGCAAACGAACATTTCGTGGATGTAGTTTGTAATAACTCTATATTTAGAAAATCGTCTGACAGTTAAGAACATAAGGATCGTAATCACACAGAAAGGAAGGGTTTATGATAGATAAAGATGAATTACCTTTCCCTGGGTAAACAAACCAGTACAAGGCTTGTAAATATGTCATGCTCAAGGGCACTCCACCATACATCTTCAGCAAAAATCTATATTTAGGAAAAACTGTCACAATTTAGAACATTAGGATCTAAAAGGATCGGTTTATGATCGATAAAGCTGATTACCTATTTCTGAGTGAAGTGGTCAAACTAATGATTTATTTTAACATAACATATATTTAATTATCACTTAATGTGCTGAAAATATATATTATAATCAAAGCTTAAAAAATGTTCAAAGTTGTCTTGAAATATTAGAATCATAATTCTTCGAAAGATTTAGAGAAATCCTTTCACATTTCACTACCATAAACATCTGAATATTGATCGATTATGCTTCATTTTTAGTGGGTAGACATACCCAGTAAGCAAAATTGTGTACATTCGCATGGCTTTCAATTGCTCTTTTTTTCAACAGGTACTGCAAAAATCGTTTTGAACTTCTTATTACTTACTTTGTTTTCACTATAAGCGATATTTGCGGAAGTTTGAATATTTCAAAATTTTGTTCTCAATCTAGATATAAGCACATTTAAATATTACATTTTTATAGCGATTAAACATATTTACATCTAACATTATACAAGGTCGAACGTTTTGAAAACATTGGTAAATGAATGTAAACGTCGTTTTTTAAATCAATATACATTTAAGTATCGAACGTTTTGTAATCATTGGTAAATGAACGTAAATCAAACAACAATACATGCGCTTGTCCAGTGTCAATTAATGTTTAAAATACTAGGTAAAAAATAAATTTCTACTTTTGCTAAATTGTTTTCAACAATTAATGTTTTCAACAATTACTGTACTTTCATATATATATAGAGTGAACCATTTTCTAACATGCAAATCCATTTCGACGCATATGTAGCAATCCAATTTTGAATACATTGTGATAATGGGAGAAAAATGACTTTCTACTTTTGCTAAATTGTTTTCAACAATTACTGTATTCAACGATTACTGTACTTTCATATATAGAGATTTACTTCATTTGTCCCGAGATATTAGCAAAGTCATGCGCGGCAATTGTGTTGTATGTCGGAAAGGATTTAATATGTGTTTACCCGCACAATACACATATCTCTCATATTACTCATCCAAACCCTATGCTTTTTAAACAAGAAATATTAATTTCATTGAAACACTTATTGTATAAACGAAACATAGTGTTTAAGGGTCAAATAAGGATTTGGAAAACAGTAACTCCTCCACGTATCTTGAACTCTTGATAAAACACTGATGTAACATTATGTACAGGACACTCTCGATAACTCGAAGTCGAAGGAAATCCTAAATTACTTCGAGTTATCTACTTGTTCGAGAAATCCTTTAATTTTGGTTAATTCCTTTTTTCATTTTCTGCTTCATTTGTTCATTTGTACTTAAATGTTTTTATTTATAAAAAGCATGTATCAAAATCATATTAAGAAAACAGCACACCAGCAGTTCTGGTTTCTCGTCTGAACATTCAAAACTGCTGCTACGTTGTTTTCGAAAGGAAACTAGGAATAAAGTGAGTTATATAGTTAAAACATATATTTGATATATCACATGTTCGAAATATCTGCTTTGATATTCTTATTGGATCCTCTATGTGAAAAAGGGATGGTATTTCAATTTCACAAAACAAATTTATGTTCTTATATTGGCTCTGAAAACATCAAAATATTAATTTTATTACAAATCGAGCAGAAAATAGTTAGTGATTTGAAAAACGCTTTTAATTTTCAACTTTCCATCACTCAAGTAATGTTCAATGAGAGAGCAAATATATATACATTTCTGTTTCTTAGATGTTTATTACCGTTAAATTGTTTGTATTTGTATGTATTCATGCCTTATGTCTGTCTTTGCCTGTGTTCATACCTATATTGGTTAATGAACTTCTATAGCGTTCATTAGTCAGATGTATAGGCAAAAACCAGTTTGATGATTAAACAGGGCCATAGGATTAGATAAGAGGGAGGGAACATATCTTTTCCCCACAATATTTCTCTTATTACTAAACAAAATGTTAAGTTGTGGGTTCTCAAAAAATCGACTCTCTGGACGATTCTTTTGAGAACCCACAACATAGGGTTTGAAGGTCAAATAAGAGTGTTAGAACATGAAAAATGCCCCATAGATTTAGCTATTGGGGCCATCGTATGAATAAAAATAGAAGGCTTGCACACTATAAGCGAACATATTCGACAGATGTAGTCGATATGGGATACTTATTGTCCTACTGCATGTTATTATATGAGCAATGTAAAACTTAATGTCGAAACAAAGTTGCTTTTCTGTTCGGTAGAGTTATTTAGACGTTGACATGTATGTTGCTGTATTTACTTGTATTTAGTAGCTAATAAAACATTGTAGAAAAACATAACGAGTAGAGTTATTCCATTGTTACCCCTTTACGGCACAGAAACTGCACTTATTTAAATCGTCCTCGATGTCTGTGTCTGGTCGATGACAGTCGTTTTAAGTCGTTTTAAGTCGCAACTAGTCCGTAGACTACAGTCATAGTCCCTCGACGACCAAATTACATTTAATGTTGATCGAACTAATGTTTAACTTGCATGTTCCGGGTTGATCCTGGTTACTATATATTTTTTTGGCCGAACAAATTATCTCTAAAGGCACGAACGCCACAGAAGGAAGCAACTTTATCACGACGTATATCTTTTCTCACGACGTAACGTAAAATTTCATGAAACGTCCGGTTTATTACGATTATTTAATGATTAACAAAATGTCACGGTGAACTAGAAGTCACTATTCGACCAGCTCCTAGCGATTGTGACAGAGTGCACAGCTACAAGGCAAATATCATTCCCACTCATTTCCCCCCTTTTCTATAACGTTCATTTAATCCCAGAACCCTTATCCAGCCGAGCATCGGTAGTCCAGGTAGTAGCGACGCGGCTGTCAATCCAGGGGTTGTGAACACACGTTCGGCCAAAATTATGTTCGACGAATGTCTAAGTGACAAGCGTCATTCGTCTTCTACAAATGTGCTTACAGTCAGTTACTTGGTATGGCTGTTGTATGCAGTACTGTGTGAGAGAGCCAGGAAACACGTGGATAGTGATCTGTCCGCATTAATGTACAATTGTTGAAAACGGCGTTTAACCCAAATCAATCAATCAATAACTCAGTCAAGTTACCCTTATCCTGCGGTTCGTGACATTAAAACACGTTTGAATTTCATGTAATGCACGACTTAAAACTGCAATTGAGTACACTGTAGACCAAGATCAGCCTGCACATTTGCTTAGAATTATTTAGGTCTACATTGAACGCATCATATTTACTTAATCTTAGCAATGGCTGCTTTAAATATATAGTATAATATGTCAAATTCCCGCACTAAGGGTTAATTTGCTTTACTGTCCTATTCCTTGCTCTCTAACATCCATTGAATTCTTGGCATATACTTTTATGCATGTATTTGGTTCTAGATGCTGTTTTTGTCGTTTGGTGACCACAGAGATTCATGTTCCTCACCATGGCTTTGCTATAATTGAAACGTCCTGCGAGAAAACCAACATTATGGACTCTGCGTAAAGTATCGAACCGGACCAGCTAAAGTACGCCGCACAGGCTAACTTGGACAGGCAATGTTTGCCTCTTGTGAATTTTCTGTTTCAGGAATCACTTCTCTATACCTCTACCCCATTGAAACAGAATGTGTCGGCCCGGATTATCATGAGAGGACTGCACAGGCTGATCTAGGTCGATACATTACACCTAAGCCATACATTTGGTTTTCTTGCGGGACGGCTAATATAGTAAATTGATTGAGCCAGTCCATGAAGGTTCAGACCAGCCTCTACATCTGTGTTAATAGTATCTACACATGTAGCCAGAAACCTTGTATAAGTCTGTGTAGGCTATATGTGAACATAGTAGATCTTGATCAGAACAGCCTCTACATCTGTCTTAATAGTATCTACACATGTTGACGAAAACCTCGACACAATCTATCAAGGCTATATGCGAAAAGTGTAGACCTTGATCAGACCAGCCTCTACATCTGTCTTTATAGTATCTACACATGTTTTAGAAATCTCGAACAAGTCTATGTAAACTATGTGTGAACAGTGTAGATCTTTATCAGACCGGGCTCTACATATGTCTTAATAGTATTTAAACATGTAGACAGAAACCTCGAACAAGTCTATGTAAACTATATGTGAACAGTGTAGAACTTGATAAGACCAGCCTCTACATCTGTCTTAATAGTATCTACACATGTTTTCAGAAATCTCGAACAAGTCTATGTTTGCTATATGTGAACAGTGTAGATCTTGATCGGGATGCTAACAGACATATTGGTCTGGTTCTAAATCGTACGGACAATTATGTTTTATAAAACGTGACAATGAGCCACGTATCTGATGATCACATATAATCAACTAATTAGCACACTCTAATAAGCGGATACTTTGTATAATAATGAATCAGTTGTAGATATTGCAATGAAATCGTGGACGCGAGTATTTTGTTTTTAGGATGTGAAATCGTTCGCTATGGTTTAAAAGTAAATGTACAACAGTAGTTGGTGCATGGCTTTGCAACCGTCCCATGTTGGTAAGTTTTGTAGTTTTGTGTGTGTGTGTGTGTGTATATACATATATCTCGTTATGTTATTATCACTCAATAAATTTACATAAGTATAATTTCTCTACTTGCATGGTTACACACTTGCCAATTTAAATTATTTTGTTTCGATATATCTCTCTCTTTCTCTGTCTCTCTATATATATCTATCTATATTTCTCTCTCTCTCTCTCTCTCTCTCTTTCTCTATCTCTCTCTCTTCTCTCTCTCTCTCTCTCTCTCTCTCTCTCTCTCTCTCTCTCTCTCTCTCTCTCTCTCTCTCTCTCTCTCTCTTTCCTCTCTCTTCTTCCCTGCTCTCTTATCTCCCTCTTATCTCATTCTCGCCCTCTCTCCCTCTCCCTCTCGCAATCGCATATTCTCTCCATACCTCCCACCCTCCCCCTATCTCTCACACTCTCTCGCTTCCTCTCTCAGTCTCTCTCTCTCTCTCTCAGTCTCTCTCTCTCTCTCTCGGTCTCTCTCTCTCTCTCCTTCCCTTTCCCCCACTATATCTCCCTTTTCCTCTCTCTCTATTCCTCTACCCTTCTCCCCTTCTTCTCTCTCTCTTCCTCTCTCGTTCCCCTCTCTCTCTCCCTCTCCATCTCATCTCTCTTCGTAACTTTCTATCTCTCTCTCTCGCTCGCCCTCACACTCTCTCTCCCGAAACCTATCTATACATCGCTCTCTCTTTCACACTCTCTATATCTCTCTCTGTGTCTCTCTATCTCTCTCACTCTCTTTAGTATAACAGTGGATAATTTCCCTCGAGACCGTACCGGATATATATTCTGAGTAGGGCCGTAGACTTGCCAAATATCGCAACTTCAAAACTCAATTTGGCCTGCCTTTTGTTCGAGATAAATGGATTGAGTGGCCAATGTATACATGTTAAGTACAGCGCCCCAAACTGACTTCGTGTTGCATAAGGTCCTGATTCGCTGAGTTGGCAGCCGGCAACTATGATCAGCCGGAGTCGGAATTTTCCGACAAAATCCCGAATTTGCAACCGTCCTTTTCGAGGGAGTTTAGCTGGCAACCTGCCATGTATCAATTTGAAGTGATCAACTCTGGCTCCGAATCACACTAGAGGGCGTTCAGCCAGAAAGTGGAAGCCGGCTGCCATGTCCAGCTGAAGTTGCAATTTTGGGCAAAACGACAGCCCAATTTCGGCTGTATATTGCTGGAGTAACAGACTTTAAGCCGGCTGTTCGGCTGTTAGTCACACTAGACGCCATATGCCGCATTTCTGCAGCTGGCTGCAACACCAAGCCGGACTTGGATCAACAGAGTGGCTCCCTTCCTCGATTTTGCGTGCCTTATGTACGAGACAGTTGGTTTTGTTGACCCATTAATGCATGCCAGGTGCAAGCGTCCCAAACTGACATCGTGTTGCAACTCTTGCTCCGAGACTTTAGCCCAACTCCAGTTTGATTTTGCAACCGATTACCCGATCTGACTTTGAGTTTGGCTGGCAACCTGACATTGACATATGTCAGGTGGCAGTGTCATTATCAGGCTACAATTCGCATTAGAGTGCGTTCCACGGGATTTGGGATTTCACGACAAAGCCCCGACTTTGCACCCGTCTGTTCGAGTTAGAGAGTTAAGCCGTAGACCTAATTTGTATCAGGTGGAAGTGCCCAAAACTGGCTTCGACTCAAACTAAGTGCAAAATTCAGCTAAAATTTCTAGACAATGTGTTCCCACTTTATTCATTCAATAGTGTCCGTGGATACAGTTCAGGCTCGATAGAATCGCCAGAAGGACGACTTTTCGGAATAATTAATACAGCCGAAGCTGACAGAACTCTGGCTGTCCCCGATGATATATACGGGTTTGGATTTCCCGGGTTCGCAACCATCCCCTTTAAGTTAAAGAGTTTAGCCGACACCTTGACATGTTTGGCGCCGACAGCCGGAAGTTGGGATTTCCCTACAAATTTCCGATGTTGCACCTGTATGAGTTAGATAGTATAACCGTCTAAACTCCGGTATGGTTTTGGAACCGATCTCTCGATCTTGCGTCGAGTTTCAATTGATATAAACTGCAGCCAATTAACATTTACAGACAATGTGTTCGCACATCAATTATATAGTTTGAGCTTTTCCGTATAGACAGTTCAGGCTCGCCAGAATTGCTGGAACGACGACTTTTCGGCTGATAAATATAAGCCTGTTTGGGATTTCCTGAATCTGCACATTTCCTGTTTGAATTTAAGAGTTTAACATATGTTGCGTTGGCAGAATTGCTCCCGTCTAGTTAGATTTTGCATTCGAGCAAGGCCTATGAGATATACAAGTTGCCGTTTAGCTAAGTTCGTCAGTCGGCAGCAAAATCCAGCCAATATTGAAATGTTCAGAGAATATATTTGCACAAAACCCTTGTAGGTTAAGCTTGTCCGAATCGACTATTAAGGCAGGCCAGAATAACCGGAATGATGTCATGTTTGGTTGTGTGATACAGCCGGAGTAACCGGAACTGGCTTTTCTGGCTGGTTCATACTGCCGGAATGGCCGAAGTTCCGGCTACTCCGGCTTATGTCACGCACATTTCAAGATGCCCATCGACCATACATGAAATGTTCCATTAAAACAAAATACACGCATTTGTCGGTCCGAACACCATCCCTGAATGGTTAAACACGCACACATGTGCGCATAAAAACCTCGTGTACTACTCATAGTGCCACCTATCGGAGATAAGCATATTAAGGGTAATTTATTTTCGTGTAATTACATTCTCTCAAACTACGAAAATAACATTTCCTTGTAAACTCAAACTCCTCTCGCACGAAGACTTATCAACACAACATTATAGTTTGGCATAGTTTTTGTTTATGAACTGAACTTTTTACTTAACATCTTCCTAATTCACCATACCTCCTCTGGGTCACTTATGCAATCTGTCTGTATTGATATTGCTAACAGCGGCATTTGTAAGCCCTGCTCGTAAAGAAAGTAAACAGTATTTCGCAACATAATTGTTTCAGAACGTTAAGATATGTCTCGGGAATTACCCTTTTTTGTTTAAATCCATTAAGCACTTGCTATGGTTTTAGCCAAAGGATGTAAACATTCATATATTTTTAATTTTTACCAAAAGATTGAACAATTAAGTAACACTTTCTATTTTTTTAACCAAACATGTAACAATTAAACCTAATCAAGGAACTGTTCTCCTTTTTTTTTTCAGGGTAAACTTACATCAAGTATTTAGACAACTGAATAACAGTTTTATTTTAGATTGATATGCGTTAAGTAGTAGACATATATCTGACTCTATAGCTAGGTATCGTATGTTTTAACTTGGGGAAAACTAACTTTCATTTACAAATTGATCTCTTAGTTCATGCTACATTTTCAAATGAGCAACTACACTCAATCCAGTTCCGGTTCCATAAATATGGAACTACGTTCCCCTCCGGTACTATCTGTTTACTAGATTAAATCAAAAGACACATACATATATATATATCTATCAGAAATGTAAGATCACTTCGTTTAAGGATGTGCACCTCTGCACTCATTAGAACCCACATAAATGATAAACAAAAGTTTAAGATTGAAAATAAGGGTATACAAATAAGCATACAGCGTATACAATATTAAAACATTTTTTTATGCTGGCATGCTTCCTTTTGAAGCGTTAAATACATGTTTAACTAAAGACGACCCTGTAAGAGATTTATAATCGAATAAGTGTATACAAATATCTTATAGAAACGCATTCCCAATCGGACTTGATTAATTTAAAGTTGCAAGATAAACAACACCAGCAAAGAGCGTTAGCTGACAAAATAACCAACTCCTGTTATAACGGACTACGTAGGCCTATTCATTAGTTGCAGTCGTAATGCTGTCTTTAAGCTGTAGTAAGAACTTTGATAATTAAGAGATTCTATCCCGCCAACAGACGAATATTATTATCAACAACATATCTAGAAAACATATGTACAAACACGTTCATATTGTTAAGTATTAACTCGGAAAATAAACTAATAAATGAACTTGAATGTACACATCTTTAAGCAAATAATCAAGCAAAGAAATATAAACAGGAAGAAAGGCATGGGGGATAAGCGATACGTGGCTCTTGATTTGAAATACCGCATTACTCTCCCTTGGAGTCTTCTCACTTTTCCACGGTAATCATTATCTAAAACAATCATTCTTAAGTTAAAGTTTTCAACACCAAATATACCTTAGTTATTTTAACAGTGGGCATACTTTTCGCTCCTAGACATCCATTCAACTTTTAAAAGGATAAAAAAGAAATAGTACATAACTGATATATATGTTGTTTATTAACTTAATGAAACCCTTTATTACAATAATGCATCAATCAGTATCATCAAATAATATATACTTATCCAAACTTAGAACACAACACCTGATTAAATTAAAGTTGCAAGATTAATCAACCATTAATTCATTTAAATTTGAGCAGTAGTACAAATAATTCAATATATACATTTAAATCGATCATTTTTAGAGTGTCTGAATACTTCAAATTTTACAAACGATGTCAGTGAGACGACTAGAAATTCACAATAAGATGACAACTTGTAATCAAAGTACTGGCTTTACTATTGTCTTTTAGTCCCGTAATATACCATGAATAAAGTTTCGTCTATTTAAACACATGTCTGGCCTTACTGTCGTCTTTTAGTCCCGTAATATACGATGATTAAAGTTTCGTCTATCTAAACACATGTCTGCATGCTACAATCAACTCGCATCCCACAACAAAAACGTCCATGGCGTTATGAATACCATCCCTGAATGGTTAAACACGCACACACACATACACATAAAAACCTCGTGCACTTCTCACAGTGCCACTTATCTGGGATAGACTTATTAAGGGAAATCAATTTTGGCCAAATTCGATTGTCTCAAACGACGAAAAAAACGTTTAATGTATACTTGTCAATGGGAACAGGTACAAGTCAGTATATCCGTACATCGTTCTGTACTCGTCAATGGGAACAGATACAAGTCAGTATATCCGAACATTGTTCTGTACTCGACAATGGGTACAGGTACTAGTCAGTACATCTGAACAGTGTTCTGTACTCGTCAATGGGAACAAGTACAAGTCAGTATATCAGAACATTGTACTGTTCTCGTCAATGGGAACAGGTACAAGTCAGTATATCAGAAAATTGTTCTGTACTCGTCAATGCGAAATGGTACAAGACAGTATATCCAAACGTTGTTCTGTACTCGCCAATGGGAACAGGTACAAGTCAGTATATCCAAACAGTGTTCTGTATTCGTCAATGGGCAAAGGTACAATACAGTATATCCGAACATTGTTCTGTACTCGTCAATGGGAACAGGTACAAGTCGGTATATCCGAACATTGTTCTTAACCCGTCTATGGGAACAGGTTCAAGCAAGTATGTCCGAACAATGTTCCGAACCCGTCTATGGGGACAGGTATCGTTAGTATATCCGAGCATTGTTCCGAACTAGTCTATGGGAACAGGTACACGTCAGTATGTCCGAACATTGTTCCGAACCCGTCTATGGGAACAGTTACATGTACAAGTCAGTATATCCGAACATTGGTCCGAGCCCGTCTATGGGAAAATATACAAGTCGGTATATCTGAACATTGCAGGTTCAGATCACCCTGTTAGTCTGCTATGAAGTCAGAATCTACACAAGTTGAAATAAGCTTCTAAAAAGTTATGTAAGTGAAGTGTGAAGCGTTTGGATCTTAATCAGACTGTGGATGCACAGGCTGTTATGGATCTACAATATTTACAACAGCCAACTTGTACCTTTACTATTGATGGCCTAACCTGAGCATGAAGCACTGTGAGGTTGGTGTTCAAGATTACACATAAAATAGTATTTTGTTGAGTAAATAAGGAATATACTGTAACAAAGACAAGTGTATGCATCATTATTTTGGCAACTTCAATTGTATCTAATACAGATTACTCTTTACCAGATGGAAACGCATATGCAGCTCACGAATTTTGAATTGTATTGTGGCAAAAGGAGCAACTGCTCATAATGATCAACAACTTCGCTATTTGTTTTGACGAGACCAGGTAGCTTAGTCGGTAGCGACGCAGATTGTCAATAAAGGGGTTCTGAGTTAAAAACCCTGCTCGATAAATAGTATTTCTAACGTTTGACATAAGACAAGGCGACAAGCGTCATTCGTCTTCAATCAATAGGCTAACAGTCTATATAGAAAAGCAACCATTTGCTTGGATAGTCTTTTGAGGTGTACCGGTATTATAAAACCAGGAAACCAGGAAACATATGGGTAGGCGAACTGGCCATCGTGATAAGGCTGAACAATTGTTCAAAACAGCGTTAATCTCCAACCAATCAATCAAGTAAACATTTATACTTTCTTCTAAAGACGTTAATAACGAGTTTGTTTTCAAATTCGTCTGCTGCAGATGTGTTGTATGTTTATATGTACAATTGATTTGTGTCGGCTGTTATTCAGAGTACTAACTGAAATACTCATGACAATGGCGTTTATCTTAAATGACCAGAACAAGCTTCTTATATTTCACATTTCATAAGCGAAACATATTAGTAGTTGCGACATGACAATTACTATTTCCAGTAGTCAGTCATGGTGGGGAATCAGGGTTACACAGAAAAACATCACATTTAATGACAAATTTATTATATTTCTCATTTCATATCCGGAACATAGTTGAAGATTACATGGAGATCAGAAACCACTCATTACTAGTTTCAGTAGACAGTCATGGTGGGGAATCAAGATTTCACAGGAAGAAAAACACATTAAATGACAAGACAAATTTATAATGTTTCTCATTTCATATCCGGAACATAGTTGAAGCTTATATACTAATTACTAGTTCCAGTAGACAGTCATGGTTGGCAATCAAGGTTCCACATGAAGAAAGACGACGACCGTCTGAGCTATATATTCATCAAAACATGACTACATGTAGCGTCAGTAAGCCCCATCTATTGAGAATCGCATCCAAATCAAGCGAGACACTATCAAATTTAAACCAATTTTTAAAATAGAAATTCTAAATAATTCATTATGTCTGACATATTGATAAAGAGGCAAATTATGGAACAAAGACCTGAGAAACCTTTATATTGTGATAAATGTTTGTCAGAATCAAGATTCAGTCGAGTAGAAGCTCTATCACTTTACTTTGACTGTTAACAATATCTGTGTCCTGATTGTGCTAATAAAGGTCACTCGGGACATTTGATATATTCCATTATTGAGCATGACAGTCCTGCTAGAAGAGATTAGTTTTGTACAAAAATGTTCAAACATATTAAGAAAGAGGGAACTTAAAAAGAGATAAATTCACACATGAGAAATATTTAGTTTTTGACAAAATTTACCTGGATTGTCCTGATTATCCAAGACTATTTGTTTAAACAATGTGTGTTATTAATAATGAACAAACATGTGTTATTATGGATAATTACATGCATACCGTTGTATTGAACGTGAATAGAAATACACTAAAAAGATACATAAAATTAACATCAGATCCTTATGGAGTCACCGAAATTCAAGAAGTGTCTCACTCACCCACTGTTACTGCTGTAACATTTCCATATAAACGACAAATAATTGTTATGGATGTCAAGAGTAAACCAGCACGTATCATACAAGCTATTGATACGCATTGTGAAAGTCATGATATACAGTATTGTAATAGAAAATATGTATTATTATACACCGATCATGTATATGACAAGTTCTTTATTGGAATAATCGTTAGAGGTGGGGGTGACATACAACGTATCTCTCCTGATCCTTTAGAAGCTACAAATGAGTATTTCATAGATAGTCCACGGCTATGATTATTAGGGCAACAACTGGCCATTCACCAGGAAAGCCAGACGATTTATGTTATTAACAATTCACACGAGGTTTTAAGTTTAAATATGACTGGCCGGGTTCTGAACAGCTCAGTGTTACCGATCAGTGGTGATAGTTGTCGTATCTGTGTAGATTCAGCACAAAACGTCTACGTATATAAACGCTACGGAATTCAGTTGTTGAAACTGTCCGGAGATCTACATAGTTATAATCACGAGAATATTATACATACACATGAGGCTTCGGTAACCTTAAACGTATACAGTCAATGTCAGTGTATAAAGACAAATTTTACATTTGGGATGAAGGAAAACGCAACATTACGGTAATACGGCATACATAACTGTATAGCCACACCTCTATTATCTGAAAGGTGATTAGGAATCAGAGCAAATTATCAACTTGTGTGAATTGCATATCATCGCAGACATATTTCAGAAGCTTCTAGAATGTTTGTATCAAAATTAAAAATAGGAATTATCCTGATCAGAGTGTAAGCGCATACAATTATATAGTTTCACTAATCGCAAAGTCCCTAATGTCGCATTTCCCATGGGTAGGTCCATATATTAGTGTGGATGAGGATTACTGGTCGTTAGTGTTATATGGAATGAGTGATTTTATAAAGAACGAATTTTGGTGAAATCTACTTGCTTCTAGATTCACACTAATATGGATTTTCACTGGTAGTGAAGTCCAGGAGGTCGGGTTTCCCATGGCCAGGTCCATTTGTTAGTATGGTCGTTAGTGTTATATGGAATGAGTGAGTTTATAGGTTATATTTCAAAAACTTCTAGAATCACACTAATATGTATCTATACTTGTCGTCAAGTCTCGAAGGCCAGTTTTCCCATGATTATATGGATCTTCATTGGTCGTTACGTTCCAAAGGTAAGATTTAACATTGCGTTGTCCATTTGTCAATGCAATGTTGATCGTGTATTGACAGTGGCTTGTCAAAGGTCACTTGTATACTAAGCTATATACGAACGCATGTTCTTTGACTTGCCATGGTTAGTATTATTCGACAATGGTTCTGATCTTTACGAAAACGTATATAGGAGAAGCTCTCAGTGAGAACGTCACAACTAGCGTAGCTCCTGATTATTATCATATTCTGTGGGTATTATTATAGGATGTTTATGTTCGATTTGTTTGATTTTATAAATGTTTTATACTTTTTTTACATAAATTCTGTTATATCACGACAGTTCACTTGTATCTATTTTCGTGCACAATGGATGTATATACCTACATCACGGATAACCAGATATGTACCTATTTTCGCGTCCAATGGATGTATATACCTACATCACGGATAACCAGATATGTACATATTTTTGCATCCAATGGATGTATATACCTACGTCACGGATAACCAGATATGTACCTATTTTCGCATCCATTGGATGTATATACCTACATCACGGATAACCAGATATGTACCTATTTTCGCGTCCAATGGATGTATATACCTACATCAAGGATAACCAGATATGTACCTATCTTTGCATCCAATGGATGTATATATCCAACTCACGAACAACCAGAAATGTACCTGTTATCGTGTTAATGATGCATGCACGTGTTTTCGGTCAGCTAATCCATAAATTTCCACAATATCCGGTTTGATAAATTTAGTGTCGTCTGCTTTGAATGTTAAAACATTTTTGGAACGCCTTTAAAAGTCGTTTTGATACGATTTGATACGATTGATACAGAGTTGAAAACGTTGCTGGAAAGAAGAATTTGTTAAGGAGGAACTTAGCTTTTCCAACAATGTTTTCATTGTCCTTTGCTGTTAAACACATATCTTGCAGAGGAAGATATATATCAGTGGGTGATTCTTTGATCGTTTTGTGGAATTGCTTCTTCCTTTCAACAACATTTATAAATGCGGCGTATTTCTAAGGCGCCAAAACTGGTATGTATCAGAAAATAAGGATGTTAAATCATAAAAAATGATAATTATGAGTAAATTATTTCTTGGTAGAAAAACAACAACCTGTAAATAAATGACATAAAGGACAAAGGTGTTTTTTTTGTAAATAGAAATTGCTTGGTCTGTCGTAGTTTGTGTTAGTAAAGTTAAATATAACCTTTTACGTTTGTGTACCATCTTTGAATAAAATTCCTATGTCTGTTTTGCCTATAGTTTATTCTTTACAAAACAAACCTAATTTTATCGTATGTGTTAGACCAGTGTCGATCCAGATGAACACGACTTTGTCTACACTTTTCATAGAAACGCTAAGGTTGACTTTTCTGAAAATGACTGGTATTGCATTAGGCACGCTTTCGCAGAAAGCATCTTCCATTCACTCAACCTGTAACGCGGGAGGCGAGCAATGGGTTTTGAGTTCGAATCAGTATTCGGCCACATCCTCCTATCTGACCATTTATCAGAACAACTAGCTTTGGAGTTGAAAGTCAACAAAAGCTTGATCCTTCATCCATAATGTTAATAGTTGGCTGACAGTGCACCCATAACGCCGTGCAGCTGGGTGGAATCTCCGACGCCCCCCGAAGATGGTGTCTTCACAGTATATATACCATGTGGAATCCTCTTAATAAATCTGACTGTTGTCAAGATGCAGATACGTACATTACAAATTGTAGTCGCCTATCCATTTAAGCATGGCATATAAATGAGCCACTCCACGAGAAAACCAACATTATGGACTATGCGTATAGTATCTACGTATCATCCTAAGCCTACTGCGCAGGCTAATTTGGACAGACATTTGTCGCCTCCTGTAAATTGTCTAGTTCATGAATCATTACCCAACACCTTTATCACCCTGATACGGAATGTGTCGTCCCGGATTATCCGGCTAGAACTGCGCAGACTGATTTTGGTCGAAATATTACGTTGGTTCCATAATGTTGGTTTTCTCGTGGAACGGCTCAAATGTATTCATACTTGGTAATCGGAGTACATACTTCTTTCCAGATCGGGTTATAAGTTTTGTTTATTCGTTATATTGGTATTATGACATACAGTATTTCTGTTATATCAGGGCGACTGTTCACCTATTTGTGATCTCTTGGTAAACAAACCAGAACTATCCTAAAATGTGTACCGTGTACAAGGGCACTCCACCATGACTGGGGATCGAACTTGGAACTCCCAGTCCATGCACAACATCCGGCCATGATGAATTGCCAGTAAATGTAAAGATAAAAAGGGTGAAATCCTCATTTTAATAGGATGATCATCCGTATAAATTGGTGAGAAACATTGTTTTCACATAGCGGTTTAAAAAGCTAACAGTCGAGAACCTCGTATTTAAACTCTCCCCTCATGCCTCCTTCGTATAACACATCTGGAGGAGACGACTTTGAAAACGTCTTAGCAAAAATGTTAGAAATCTCTATAAGGTAGTTCCACACCTTGGAGTAAATTTGTGATATTATTTTATATCCTTCAAAATTGTTATACGGGATCTCTGACTTCAAGGCTTTAAAAAGGCAACATGGATATCGAATGACTGTGTGTGATATTGACGCATTACGATGTGAACGTGGTCTTTCAATCAACCTATGTTTAGGACTCCTGTTCTTTCAACGGGTATATCTCAGGGTCTCCGAATTGTGAATTACAATTTCAATAATTTGACTATCCCTGTTTAGGTTTAATTGTTTTTAGGCATCTTATTAATACAGTGCATGGCGATTAAACGATATTTTTATTTTTCAACTTCATCTTCTTTTTCTGTCGTTTTCTCAAAATTTAATTTGATGACTATCTGAATTGTGAATGAAAATTCAATGAAAAAATAAAGTTCAATGAAAAAATAAAGTTCAAAACATTGTGGCAAAATGAGAACATGCACGAGACATACTCACCCCTGACTAATATATTTATGAGGTGTCATTAAACGGGAAGGTAAGGTTGAATATGAATATTCTTTGAGTAAAGGGTATTTATACTTTAATGATCTATAAAACCACGTTTAGCGAGATACGGGTTTATCAATCCTTTCCCACACACAGACGTGTTCTGAGGTTTTTTGACGCCTCTGCAGCAGACGACTTTTGAATACATTATTACACAAGGAGATATTGCTTAATGTTTTTAATTCCATTCAATATTTATACTAGCATTTATTGAGATCTTTCATCATAGCTTTGATATTTAGAAAGCAGTCTGCTACATATTTGATGTATGTGGGAACGAATTAATCATGGAGTCATTTAGACGACGTCAAACGAAAACCAACCTTGAAGACATCGCGATCCGCTTAGATCCAGGGCTTATACTTACCAACCAGTCTAAATAAGATTTGCGGACTAATTCTAAATTATAGGGCTTAATTGCCTCTATTTATATTTAGATTCACCATCCCAACTAAATAAATTTTCGAACTATATATTAAGACTTGCATTTAGTCGAAACTATAAATGGGAGAGTTTGGTCCTCACGACGTCTACTCGGACAACCATTCTGACAAAAACAATTATTTGGGTTTTACGCCGTTTTCAACATTATTTCCGTAACAACACAGTTGACTTATTCACGACGCCTGGCTAGGAAATATACCTTACCTGATGGGCACTTCACCATGACCGCCGCGACTAGGGATCGAACCAAGAACGCCCCGTTTCAAATCCAAGACGCTAACTACTCGGCCACGACGATCCTATAGCGGTTGCTAGTTAAATATCTAAAGATCCAGGGTTGATTCAGCTAGCACACGCCCGAGTGCTATCTATATATGCCCGATTGGTTGCGAATACATGCTTCACGATTTGACATTTTGAAATCAAGTTAATTGATCAACTACAATGGCTACGTCACACGAACATTAGCTATATGGTTATACTCATGGACAGCAACCACAATACCTCCCTACTGTCACTGGCTATAGAGTTATACCCATAGGCAGCAATCACACTACATGCTCACTGTCACTGGCTATAGAGTTATACCCATAGACAGCAATCACACTACATGATCACTGTCATTGGTTATATAGTTATACTCATAGACAGCAATCACACTACATGCTCACTGTCATTGGTTATATAGTTATACTCATAGACAGCAATCACACTACATGCTCACTGTCATTGGTTATATAGTTATACTCATAGACAGCAATCACAATACCTCCCTACTGTCACTGGCTATAGAGTTATACTCATAGACAGCAATCACACTACATGCTCACTGTCACTGGCTATATAGTTATACTCATAGACAGCAATCACAATACCTCCCTACTGTCACTGGCTATAGAGTTATACCAATAGACAGCAATCACACTACATGATCACTGTCACTGGTTATATAGTTATACTCATAGACAGCAACCACAATACCTCCCTACTGTCACTGGCTATATAGTTATACGCATAGACAGCAATCACACTACATGCTCACTGTCACTGGCTATAGAGTTATACTCATAGACAGCAATCACACTACATGCTCACTGTCACTGGCTATATAGTTATACTCATAGACAGCAATCACACTACATGCTCACTGTCACTGGCTATAGAGTTATACTCATAGACAGCAATCACAATACCTCCCTACTGTCACTGGCTATAGAGTTATACCCATAGACAGCAATCACACTACATGATCACTGTCACTGGTTATATAGTTATACTCATAGACAGCAACCACAATACCTCCCTACTGTCACTGGCTATAGAGTTATACTCATAGACAGCAATCACACTACATGCTCACTGTCACTGGCTATAGAGTTTCACCCATAGACAGCAATCACACTACATGCTCACTGTCACTGGCTATATAGTTATACTCATAGACAGCAATCACACTACATGCTCACTGTCACTGGCTATAGAGTTATACTCATAGGCGGCAACCACACTACATGCTCACTGTTACTGGCTATAGAGTTATACTCATAGACAGCAATCACACTACATGCTCACTGTCACTGGCTATATAGTTATACTCATAGACAGCAATCACACTACATGCTCACTGTCACTGGCTATAGAGTTATACCCATAGACAGCAATCACACTACATGATCACTGTCACTGGTTATATAGTTATACTCATAGACAGCAACCACAATACCTCCCTACTGTCACTGGCTATAGAGTTATACTCACGGACAGCAATCACACTACATGCTCACTGTCACTGGCTATATAGTTATACTCATAGACAGCAATCACACTACATGCTCACTGTCACTGGCTATAGAGTTATACCCATAGACAGCAATCACACAACATGCTCACTGTCATTGGCTATATAGTTATACTCATAGACAGCAATCACACTACATGCTCACTGTCACTGGCTATAGGGTTATACTCATAGGCGGCAACCACACTACATCCTTACTGTCACTGGCTATAGGGTTACACTCATAGACAGCAATCACAATAACTCCCTACTGTCACTGGCTATAGGGTTACACGCATAGACAGCAATCACAATACCTCCCTACTGTCACTGGCTATAGAGTTATACTCATAGCCAGCAACCACAATACCTCCCTACTGTCACTGGCTATAGAGTTATACTCATAGACAGCAATCACACTACATCCTTACTGTCACTGGCTATAGGGTTACACTCATAGACAGCAACCACACTACATCCTTACTGTCACTGGCTATAGGGTTATACTCATAGACAGCAACCACACTACATCCTTTCTGTCACTGGCTATAGGGTAAATCTTATAGGCGGCAAACACACTACATCCGTACTGTCACTGTTTGTAGGGTTATACTCATAGACAGCAATAACAATACATCCTTACTGTCACTGGCTATAGGATTATACTCAAAGACAGCAATAACACTACATCCTTACTGTCACTGGCTATAGGATAATACTCATAGACAGCAATAACAATACATCCTTACTGTCACTGGCTATAGTGTTATACTCGTAGACAGCAACCACACTACATCATAAATGTCACTTGCTATATGGTTAAACTCATAGACAGCAACCACACTACATCATTACTGTCACTGGCTATATGGCTATACTCATAGATAGCAACCAAACTATTTCCTTACTGTCATTGACTATAGGGTTACACTCATAGGCAGCAACCAAATTACATCCTAACTGTCACTGACCTATACTGTTATGCTCATAGACAGCAACCATACTACATCATTACCGTCACTGACCTATAGGGTTATACTCATAGACAGCAACTAAACTACATCC